>MJUU01059096.1:75784-88473 GCA_002080025.1 Modiolus philippinarum | reverse complement strand
GGGGGGGCTTACACTTTGTTGTGACAACTCCTCCTAGACCACTAGATGAAGTTCAATGAAACTTTCACAGAATGTTCAGTGCAGATTGCTCTCGATTATTCAATTTTAACCATCCCCCCGCTTTAGTGGATGGTATATAGTAATTAGGTCATGGTGTCCGTTCGTTCGTCTGTCTGTCCGTCTGTCCGTTCATTCATTATTCTGTCTACCATAGGGTACATACTTTGTGGCGACAACTCCTCCTAGACCACTTGATGAAATTCAATGAAACTTTCACAGAATGTTCAGTGCAGATTGCCATTGTGCACAAGCTATTCAAAAATTTGATTTGACTTGAATTTTTTGTGTGTGATTTTTTACACCTTGAATCAAATGGGGGAACGGGAGTATGTTAGTTTTGTGAGCTTTGCTCACAGTTATTCTAGGTTTGTATGTGTTTTTGTATCATGCCCCTTGTGGGTCCATTTTAATGGACAATAAAACATTCTTCTACAGGTCCTGAATTTAGTCTTTTTATATAAATTCGAATCTAAATTTGATCTGTGGTTGGGTATGTGTGGTCTCGGATTTGTCGTTCGGCCTGTGGATTCTCCGTTTTGATATGCTACGGACTTTTGCTGTCACTTGTATCAATAAATACTGAAAGGTAGAAAGTAAAGAAGAACGTTTTTATGTGGTATGTGGTCGTTATGGAAGAAACTATTTTACACGCGTAGTCAAGGATTTGTATAGTCTTACTACACAAATCCTTGATGAAGTTCCATTTTTGACGGAAAATAATGATGTGTGACAAATTGTTGTGATGGGGGTCAAATGGTGGTCATTGAACTAGAGGCTCGCATGGTGAGCCTGTATCCCTCGTCTGGCGACTGGTTTTCGATTCATGGAGTTTTATCAAAGATAACCACAATAATAAAAAGAAAACTTTCAGGGGAACTACCTGCAGACTGCTTTGATGAACATTGGTTGAAATTCAGAACAAGGGGTACTTTACTAATTTGCATAGCGGCCATGTTGTGTCTCTTGCTTGACGGACCATGTTTAGTTGAAATGCATAGGGGGATATTATGATGCACTTCAGAACACATTTGTCCGCACCTAGCGAGATTCTGCCGCTTTGTTTAGATCTATTCTATAATAGCATAAATATCTACTTACATGTATCTGAAAAAAAAAAATCGGCAAATTAAGTTTGAAATTCGAAGCGGAATCATGCCATTTTGACATATAGAAGCCATTGTGAAGCTGCCGATTAAGCTATCTAAAATACACATCAAAGATAAATATCATGTAGCAAATTTGTCCGCATCATGGCATAGGCATATGACGGTGAAATATAACTCACATAGAATGATAGATTCATAAAAAGTTGCCTCTTTTAAACTTATTCCTTCAAATTTGCGGCCTTATTGAATTGAAAATGTGTTATTCCAAGCTATCCAGCGAAGGAAAATCCTTCTACAGACCACAATAGTCCAAAATATAATACAAAAAGCAAACTCTAGACTGAAGTTTCTTTATAGAAATGCAAAATGTCTGTCAAAGAATGCAAGAAAAACTTTAAGTATGGCCCTTATACAATGCCATTTTGACTATGCGTGCTCGTCATGGTATAGCGGTGTTAATAAAACTCTCAAGAAAGAGCTTCAGGTTATGTAAAATAAAATAATAAGATTCATTAATGGTTTTGACCAAAGAAAGAGAATTGATTTTCCCATTTTTTCTGATTCTGGTTCTTAATGTTGAATTTAGAGTACAACAAATGCGATTAAATCATGCACACAGAATTTTTTACAACAAAGGACCTAGGTATATAAAAAACAATTTTGTAAAAATGAATGATGTTCATACTTATAACGCAAGATCTAGTGAACTGAATTTTAATATTCCATCTGTTAATTGTCAGTCTTCCAATACTTTCTATTATTGTGCTATACAAGACTGGAATAGTACCCCTTTGGTGTTAAAAAAAAATCAAAAATATTAATAGTTTTAAAACTGGAGTAAAAGAGTTACTTTTTGAAAAAATGAAACAAAATTATAAAAGTGAATTCACAATATAATTAAAAGTTTATATTTATATAGTAAAAGCCTGCCTAAGTTTTGTGTCTGACTGATTGTTGTTTTTTGATTTTTAGCCCTAAATACATTTAATTTGGGTAAACATACAGGACCCTACTGGAAATAAGCTGCAAAGCTTTAGTGGGCTATCCTAGGTTACATGTCAACCTACTTTTTATAATTTTTATGGCTAAATGTTGAATTTTAACATTAGCCTAGATTCATTCATGGCAACTTTTAAATGCAATTTATATCATAGTATGTATAATGATGTTTATATGTATTTAATGTATGAATGCAAATTGTATGTTGATGATTGACCTGAATAAAGCTATCTATCTATCTATCGATTTTAACCGCAGTTTCTGTGTTTTGAAATTCCCTCAACACAAACTTTTCATTACGGAAGACAACATTACTGCAGTACTTTTAGCACGAAGACGGAGGTAGTATAAAAATAATCCGGAAAACTCGAAGTCAAAGACGAGTAGATCTAATTCACCAAAAGGGGCGTGATCGCTTGATTTTATGTCATAAATAAAATACCCCCGGTTCTTCCTATATGTTTAAGCTTTTTTTGGAGAAAATCTCAGAAGTGTGACATTTCTGATTGTGTCCTATGTATGGCCCGTTGGTGGCCTTTTTGGATGAGATAAGAACATGAAAATCACAATTTTAAAGGGATCCACCCCAGGAATATTAGGATCTTTAAATGCATTTCCCTGCTAAACTATGTTCCCGGCTGACCGTCATCTTAGATGAAGTAGTAAAATAAGAATCACAAACTCTAAAAGACATTCGTGATCATTTTTATTTAAATTGTTCAAGTCGTTCCAAAGGAGAACATTTTTTAATGTATTTCCCATATCGGGTCGAATGTTAAACAATAATTCCTGTGGGCGGCCATCTTGGACAAGGTATCAATATAAAAATCGGGCAAACTTTGAAGGGGTCAAGAGAAGGACTATTATATTCAAATTTTAATCAAAGTTGTTCAATCAGTTCCAGAGTAGAAGACCTTTGAATGTATTTCCCATAGGGCACCGTAGTATGTTAAAATTATTTTCCCACTGGCGGTCATCTTGGATGAGATATCAACATAAAAATCAAAAACTTTGAAAAGGACCACCCCAGAACTATTATGTTCACATTTCATCAAAACTTTTCAAGCGGTTCCAGAGGAGAAGATTTTTGCATGTATTTCACATCGAGTCCGATTATAAATTTCGTTCCCTGGTGGCGGCAATCTTGAATTAGGTTTGAACCTGTCGGATATATGTGAGAACTGAAGTCCTAGATAATTTTTTTTTGTTTTTTTGTTTTGTTTTTTTTTGTTTGTTTTGTTTTATTTTGTTTTGTTTGTTGTTTTTTGTTTTTTGTTGTCGTTGTTGTTTTTGTTTTTGGTTTTTTTTTGTTTGTTTGTTGTTTTTTTTGGTAATTCAAACTTGACCTTTTTATCAAATAGTTTTTGAAATACAAGTCAAAACCTATCAAAATTGTGAAAATTCCACAAAAGGGCAGTAACTCTCCAATAGGTCCACACGGATTTTCTTCTAATTACAGAAGAAGAGGTAAAAGTCTTTCTATGCTGATAATTTTTTTGTAATTTAAAATTCATCTCTATACGAAAAGTAACAAAAATGGAAATTTTACGAAAAAAAGGCATTACTTCAAGACAGGTTTTCGGATTCTCTCCAAAATTACAGGGTAGGTAGATCTCTTCATGTTGATCATTTGTACTTCATGTCAGATCTTTGATATCCGTAAAGGTTTTAGAATTAAAAACCAAAACTGCAATTCACCATGTTGTTCGGTGGGGGATGTGGTCTTCGGTTTATGGACTTAAAAACCCTGGAGATGATTCAGGAAACGTTTGGTTAGTATATGCCAGCATCACGGTGGGTAATCGAGATACTTGCTTTTTGGCATACGGCAGACGGGAACACGCTAGATAGCATACGTCCGATGAGTTGTTTTTGATACTACATACTGCAGACGACAAAATGTCAAACAACGGTATGTTTTGTGTTTGTTTTCACTTCAAATATGAAAAAGAAAGGTAATGGGGAAAATGTCAAGGAGACAACATCCCATATCCAGGTTAAAACGACCAAAAACAAAACATCTAGGGGTCACCATATGGTCTTCAACACAGTGAGAACCTCACAGCATATAGTAAGCCCTAAATGGCCCCAAAAAGGTAAAAAAGTGAATAAATCAATGGAAACAAACCACATCCAATAACCCAAATATCAAGAAACTAAAATTTTATAAGAAGACAAGCCAATGACCATCATATTCCTGACTTGGGACAGGCGCAAAAATTTTGGTGGGGTTAAACTCGTTTTCTTGGATCCAAACCCTCCCCCTATGTGTGAATGGCTAAAAATAAATACACAAAAAGACTCACAGTAAAAATCAAACTAGAAAAAAATCCAACTTATCAAGACGAGTACCCTTACAATGAAGTACATAAAACATGAAGACAATACACACAGGTACTGTCCAGACCAATGCTTGCAGTTACTGACAGCTAGCTAAGGACATAATTTCCGTTGACTATGATATCAAGCCTTCTTATATATGAAATTTCAATTAAAATACTTCTAAATAGATTTGGTATAACAACATCATCAATTATGAAAGAAGAACATGATATTGTGCAATGCCAAATACTGCCAATATGAAAAATTTATGGTGTAAAGCATTTAGGAGATGACAATAATTTTGCCAACAAAAACCAGAAGTAAAGATTTAACAACAATGCTGTATTTATATCCTTTATGAATAAGTTTGTTCAACGGATTAATAAGTTTGGAAGGACAATTTATGAATGTATGCGCTTTGTAAATGATATTGCCATAGAAGTTTGGATGTGAAATCCCCTGGTGTATAAGAGCCCTGCATGTAGAACCAAATTTTCTTAATAAGTCAATGTATCTATAGTAAAATTTAGAGAATGTCTTTAAGTTGCAATATATCCCGAAATTTCAGTAAAGAATATGGATAAATGATATATAAATCCAATGAACACCGCTGCAGTCGACGGTCAGTCTTTCCTCAAATGCCAAAATTATTCAAGTTTGCCACAAATTTTGTGACGACGCATTTTTCCCTTATAGTTTTGTTTATTTTTGTCTGATTGTCTTCAAATTTGCACAGACCGTTTTACACACCAATCGTCACAAAAAGATAGCAAAATGATATTTAATTGGTTAGTTATTTTAGCTACATCTTTCAAGAAAAAAATAAATGATACGGCATACAGCAAGATGCTGCTAGATTGTGGTACAGCATACGGCAGTTACTGGCACGGCATATTACTACCATGAATACAGAAAATTCTACTTATTACACGCAATACGCTGAATATCTCGTCGTATCTTTTGACACCAATAGAAAAGGTGCACGTACAAAATAAAAGAAAATATACCTGCAATAAACATACAAACGACCGAGACAAAGCCAAAAACTGACACAATTAATGAATTCTCTGTTTTTCCTGCAGTGCTATCTTTAAATAAGCTACAATAAATAATGAAACCGATCTTTGACATTACACCTATCAAAATGTTCCATAGTTTTATTGACGTGCTAACCCATCGGTTTTTACTCGTAAACAGTAGTACGAGTTTTTCGATTGTTTCAAAGCAAAAACATGTGACTCTGAGAGTCTGTTTCAACCCTGGACCATGACTAACTTAGCGGACAGTACATGAGATCTGAATGGCACTTTCCAATGTAAATCTCTGTTTCCTGCTGGCGGCCATCTTAGATGAGGTACAGACCTGTCGGATACCCTTTTAGAGGGGACCATCAAAGGACTATTATTACAAATAGAAAAAAGAAGGGAAACGGGGAATGTGTCAAAGAGACAACGACCCAAAGGGGAGTAATAACAACTCAAAGCCACCATAAGATCTTCATTTAAAGATGAGGAAACCCCACACCCAACGGCAGGTCGGAGTCGGCCCCTAAATAAAGAGTAATCAAGTTCAGCGAAATAAACATCATCCTAAACTCCTATAGACATAAAGTAAACTAACTAGAAAACAGACAAGACACTAAAAGGCTTAATAAATTTCTTGACTTATGACAGGCGCAAACCTGCTGCGGCGGGGTTAAACTAGTTTTATTGGGCCCAAAGTTTGTTTTGAACTGGGTTAACAGATCCACCCGGCAACCATTTTTGATGAGGTATGAACCTACCGAGTACCTTTTTTTTTTAATAAAAATGTCGTTTAAGGACCAAATATTGTCACTAAGGGTGATTTTAATTGGGCCACTGGTTTTAAATCTTTAAACATGTGTCCCGAAAGGGACCTAAATTTGGTACGAGACACATCGCCTTTCCATTATGCATCTACATAACAAGTTTGATAATCCTAGGTGCTATGGTACGGACAGAAGTTCTGCTCCGAAAACAGAGACTATCATATAGGTCAAAGTCAAGGTCACAGTGACCTAAATTAGAATATGACACATCGCCTTACCATGATGCATCGACATATGATAATGCTCGTTGCTATGGTACAAATATGTTTTCTCCGGACACGAACCGCGACGGACAGACAGACAGACAAGGATATACCCAAACTTCGTTTACTGAGGGAGGGGGGCGTGCGGTTATAAAAATCTTGATACATTGAATTGATAAATAGGAAATAAATGCCAAGTTCTAATGAACTGAAGGGTCGTTCTTGTCGTCAAGTTGGCAATTACACCAAGTAGAACTCGGGCCTTCTCCCTGTTTAACATCCAGTTCAATATTGAATTAATCTGAATGTCCAGCAGACTGACAAAGTCATCATGTATGTTATTATTCAAATTGTTTCCTATTTATTTTCTCACGAATTTACACTGAAAGCTAGTATGCAATAAAGGGCAAGAGGTTTTACAGAAATCCACAAAACGTGCGTATATGTCTTGATTTACACCATACCATATAGCAGGATATTTATATGACACTGTGCATTAAGATTCTTTTGGTCATGTGCTCTTATTGCTATTTTTGTATATATGTTTCTTGTTTGTTTTTGTTTTGTTTTGTTTTTGTTTTGTTTTTGTTTTTGTTTTGTTTTTTGGGGTGTGTGTTTTTTATTACATTTTTGTACTCCTTTCCATCATTTTTTGCAAAGGGCTGCATTAGTACCTCCTTGTTGATGAGGCCTGTGACCATGCTACAACTGACTTAGTCCGTTTATTAAAGTTCTTATTGTTCAGTAGTGACATATGCTTTCCATCTGAATCCAGCATGCAACAAGGAGATACAACAAAGTAAGAGAATAGTATGACAAAAATGTCAAATATTGACCAAGTCAGTAAGTTAGGACTGGAAATCTCACATTACTGATTCATGATTGTGCAATGATAAAGCCTGTAGCAAAATCGATATATGAAAAGTGGACAAAAACTGTTGGGACAGACAGACAGACGGAATAATGGAAACAACAGATCACCCCTTCTCCTTTAAAAGCTAGGTTGTAGTAAAGTCAAATATGTCCCGGATAAATACTCCAAGTTCATTTTGATAAATTAAAGAAAATATTCATTCGAAATTATACAAGTCTTATATTTTTTAGCTTATATTTCAGTTAAATTTACACTAGAAATGGTGGGTAACTTGACTATAAACTCGGGGTTGAGCCTATCCGATACCCGAAATTTTCCAGGTCATGCAAAATTTTTTGAGACCGAATTTATTTATGCAAAGAGGATAAAATAATGACAAAAATTTACAGGTCTGCAGAAAAACTTTGATAAATTCATATGAAGTTTTCTTGAAAAGGGTAGACACAGTTCAACTGATCATACCAAAGCTTTAGACCAAATATAAAATCATTACTACATAAGCAAGGTGAGAAAATCTTGACGAACATTTTTAATATATGGCTATGATGGAAAAACCAAAGTTATGGGCAAACAGGAAGTAGATGAGTGACATACTTGAAAAGGGGAGACACGTTTAACTCATCAGTTAAAAGCTTCAGACTAAATATCAAATCATTACAACATATACATAAGCCGAGAAATCCTTGACGAAAATTTTCAACAAATGGATATAGCGGAAAAAAATCACAGTTATCGGCAAACAGGAAGTAGACGAATGACAGACTTGAAAAAGAGAGACACGATACAACCATCAGACCAAATATCACATAGCAAATCATTACTGCAAACACAAGCTGAGAAATCCTTAACGAAAGTTTTCGGACGTACGTACGGACAGACGTACGGATGGACAGACAGACAAGGGTAAAACTTAATGTCCCTTTGTGTATCCACAAGAAGGGATGGAAATGAAACGTTAATGCTTTCCAATGTAATCAGATTTCAAGATAATCGATGTTTCCCGCTCTTCGTGCAGATTATGCATGTTTTTTATCTCTTCAAATTTTCAATGTGCTAAAATGATTTGGACGTTTCTATTAAATAGATTTTAACACAGAACTATATGCATTTTCCATCTGTAGTTTTCAGGACGTCTAACATCACGAATGCAGGAAGCGCGGGACTGTCGGTCGGCTGATATATTGGTTCATATCGAATTCTATGGCATGGCACAGACCTCTCATGTACATGTCTTTGGGTTCTGGTTCTTGTTGTTCCTCTGAAAGTTGAGTAGTTTCTCTTGGAAATCATTTTGTGATTTTCCTCTTTCCTCTATCTGCAATACGACTGAGAATTTAACGACATCGTTTCAAATAGAGCAGATTGTCATAATTAACTGATTCCCGTTCAGTCTTATTTTAATGGGCCTACGGAGAGTTTTTTTGTATTTTATGTATATAGTTTGTTTTTGCACTCTATAAATATGTTTAGCCCATGGATGGCAGTGATTGGTACGTATGTACTCACGGTTTCCACAAAAAGGAAGTAGGCTAGGGAATTGGAAGGCAATGGTCACGTTAACATGCCTAGTGCATATCTGTTCATTCTTAGATAACGTTATATGAAGGTGCTCCTTGCTCCTACAAAGAGGAAGAATATGCAAACAAAACAATAAGCGTGTAGAAATGAGTTTCCAAATATAGGATTCCTTTACAAAGAAAAAAAAACTTAATTTACTTGATTCCTACAATCCTTTATGAGACGTATGCTGTACCGTGGTTTGCACTTAAAATAACGTATGCCGTATCACACCAGCCTGTATGCCGTATCATACATTTTTTTTCTTGAAAGAAATAGCTAAAATGACTTGCCATCAAGATACAATTGTCTTATCCTTTTGCGAAGATTGGTATGTAAAACAGTCTGTGCAAATTTTAATACAATCAGACAAAAAACAAAGAAAGTTATAAGGCAAATTTTAAGACAATCAGACAAAAACAAAGAAAGTTATAAGGGAAAAAATGCGTCGTCACAAATTTTCTGGCAAACTTATTTTAGCATTTGAGGAAAGATTGACGATTGTAGCGGTGTTCATTGGATTTATATATCATTTATCATAATCCATATTCTCTACTTAAATTTCGGGATATATTGCAACTTTGAAAAGAAAACAAACACAAAACATATATACTGTTGTTTGACATCATCGGACGTACAGTATGCTATCTAGCGCGTACCCGTGTGTCGTATGCCAAAAAGCAAGTATCTCGATTACCCACCGTGAGCATTTTCAGCTGAGAAGATCTTTGAATAAAGTTTATATCGACGCTCGACTACGCCGACGACGGCGGCGGATACCAAGTGATGGTGTAACATGAAATAGTGCCCGCCGTGAAATACTGTCTGCCTTTACTATTGTTACCTATGATAAAGTCCGAGCATGATGATCATGAAATTTTGTCCTCTTGGATTTTCCAATGAAAGGACACTTTTTCTTACATTATGTAAGCCAAAATAGTGTCCTGTGAAAAATCTTGTTATTGATTTTGGCTGACAGAACTCTCGTGGGTATGACTTTACATTTGATGATTCCTGCGAATTGTCAGTTGAATGTCGCTAAAGTTTTCTGTGATGATCTAGGGCTTTTGTATTTGTCAGTACTGAGATATATGAAAAAGTCTCTAGATATCAAAATAAATAGAACAATAACTAGATCCCTTGTGACAAGACGATTCTAGAAATGGTGCCATTCAATCTGTTAACACGATAACATATTACACAAAGCTGATTTACAGTGAGCAACTGGATGGATTTACCACTATAAAAATCTTTTAACTGAATTTACATTTTAACATCAGTGATGAATTGACCGATAATTCGTTAGACTTTCCATTCTGATCTGTTCAGAAGTAAAAAAAGGCCATTTTGAAATTAAAAAAATGGGAACTAGAAGGCACCGACAGGATATTAAATGAATTCCTTAAAAATGATAACAATATGGCTCGTAACTTTGGTAAAACTTTTCAATGGAATATTAGAATGTTAAATCTTCCCTAGAAGCTGGAACCACTCACTGATTTCTTCTATTAGTAAATCAGGCGATCCAAATGACTGTTGCATCTACAGAGACATTTCCGTTACAGGCTGTCTAGGAAAATTATTCACATCCCTGCTACAAAGCAAACTTTCTCACTTTCTTGAAAATAGTGAATCTCATCTCTTTGGATCCATATTGTCTATGTTAAAGTCCCTCAATTTCCCTCCGAATTATCGGCTTGATCGATAATCAGTTTTTAGAGCTAGTTCTGTTTGTAGTAAGTGTAATTCCGTTTACTTGTATACAGACACGGGTCGGGATATATTAATCTGTCCCTTAAATAAATTTGTAGTTGGGTTTTAACGATAAAGCCCCATCCCCTTATTAATTATCAGTCCCATTTTGCCTTATGTCTTCAGCCCGTCTTTCAGCGTCTTGAACGTAGAGCACCGCAAAGGTAGTGTAGCAGTGTGAGAGTGGTGGGACGCCGTAAAACATTAAGTCATTCATGAAACTAATAATTCATTACATAACCCGCCCGTGAACTTAACCTTGACCTGCTTTAAAACACCATTGTCTCCTGCTCGCAGTCTGTATTTTTTGCGATTAGTATCTGCAGCTTTATCTCTAAACACCCCGTCTTTTTTGTGCCGTTCCATTACTCCGGAATGTTTCCCCTTGTATTTTCCTGGTCTTCAGTGCATTACTAATGTCTGAGTAGTCTCTCTTGTTTTGTGCTATTACATTAATACCCTCCTCTAATTCTTATGTTGTTTTCTATTGATTTGTGTCCCTTTGTGCGACGTTTTTCCTTTGTTTCTTTGTTTTTACCATTTCATTGTTATTTTTCTTTAAAGGTATTACATCTTAATTAAGTAATCAACTAATTTACATATATACATTTTTTTATTTTCTCCGTCATTAAGCAGTCATGGGTCGGGGAGCCATCCTCATGATGCCTGTACAATTAAAATCCATAAGTCTTGTGGTTAAATCATCCTTGGTAACTCTTTTGTCAAATACAACCCTGTAGTCTTTGTCTTGATGTACGGCCAGTAATCTTTTTTCATCCCTGGCTATCTTGAAATCGTCTATCACGGTTTTCACGGCGTCTCTGTTATTGGTGATCATATCTTTTATGGTTTCGTATTTGATTGTAAGGGCATTCTTGTGGCTGGGGTTGATTCCTCGCACTTTACATATGGTTGTATTGCCGTCCTTGTCGGGTTTGGCTAACCTGTAGGCATAATTTTTCGGCCCACCGGTTACGAACTCTGTAATCTTGTTGTTCCGAATTTACCCCAAAAGCTGTTCAACATTAATTTTGCCAATGTTCGTAATCCCGGATTCTGCTTGATATTGTTGTAATTAAGAAGAATACCCTCTTTCTCGTGGTACTCTCTAATGTGCTTCCATTTATCCTCTTCAATTCGACACCATTCTGACCACCCACTGGCTTCCTGATTCATTTTTAAGAAGGTATTCACGTACTCGATGAAAAGCCCTCCAGTTTTGGTTGTTGGGTCGTATTGTTCCGTGTCAAAGTGCCACACTTCGTATAGTTGTTGAATTACATAACCCCTTTCCAAAGCTTTCTTTCGTCTGTAATCCACGTTCCTATTAGTGCGCGTTGCTCATCGGTGTGTTCACACCGTGTCTGTTGATGGGTTTTCGTACAGATTTTACACAATGTAAACAACAACTTGTTATTGATTTTGGCCGGCATAACTGGAATGTAGAGACCTCTCGGGGTATGACTTTACATTAGATGAGTCCTTCGTATTGTTGAATGTCGATGAAGTTTTCTGTGACGATCTCGGGGTGTCCAATAGGGATTTTTCCGGTTTTGTTGATGTACGGGTATAGTGAGGTGACGTCTGCGTACGATATGTCATGGTCTTTTTCATACAGTTTGAATGCTTCGGTTCGTCCACCATAAAAGGTATCCCTGGGCTCCAAAAGGAACGATCATTTCGGCTTGCTGGATAAAGTTTCTTAAACTATTATTTTCTCGTACCTCTTTGTCAAAATCGCATTCCTATTTACCAAAGTAGATGTAACATTGGCCTTCCAAATAACGTCCCTCCTCCAGGGTTCGTTGATGAAGATCACCCATGTTCATGCAATTAACTTGATTGACGGTGTTTGCACTATAACACTGTAAACATCCTTTCCAGGACTTTCCGTTAAACTCTAACGCATATTTCTGTCCGCTCTCGTTCCCGTAGTATCTTTCCACTTTATATGGCCCAATTTGTTT
>MJUU01059096.1:57094-70355 GCA_002080025.1 Modiolus philippinarum | reverse complement strand
CCAAAATGTCCAAAAATATCAGTCTTTGACATTTTCAGGAAATTTACCAAAGTTGGAACCGGAATCAAAATTCTGAAAGCTTATTGCGCATCTACAGACTATATGCAACAATTCTGCAACAAAATTAAATCCATAAATCCAAAAATGTAGGATGAGTTTGCGTTGCATGCCATATGTGTCACAATCAACATTTTGTGGTCTTTGTCAAATCGACATCTTGGGGCCTCTTGTTTGCATCAAGATAGATATAAAAAACCCGAAAGCTTATTGCGCATCTACAGACCATATGCAACAATTCTACAACAAAATTAAAACCCTAAATCCAAAAATGTAGGAGGAGTTCGCGTCGCATGCCACAAGTGTCAAAATGGACATCTCGGGGCCTCTTGTTTGAACCAAGATCAATATCAAAATTTCGAAAGCTTATTGCGCATCTGCAGCATATATGCAACAGTTCTATTACAAAATTAAAACCCTAAATGTAGGAGGAGTTCGCGTCGCAAGGATGTGTGACGGACGGACGGACAGACGAACGGACGGACGGACGGACGAGGCCAACGACAATATCCCCGAACTTTCATTCGAAAGTGCGGGAATAATAATATTTAAAACAATAAGTTACAATGGGCTCAAATTAGCAAAACTTAGTTTGTACTTCTTTAAATTTCTGAACAACCACGGATTATAAAGGAAAAACCGCATTCAGTTGTCTATCTAAAACTGGTTCTTAACAAAACGGCTTCATATATCGACAAACCATTTCCCGTGTTAAAAGTTGAAACACGGAATTTCAATACGCGAAAAGAATTATTTTTTAAATTGTGAGTGGTCTTAAAGATATGAAATTTTATAAATGACCAATTTTACATACAAAAGCACTAAAATTATCGACCGGAACTCACCAGTAAATGATAAGGGGAGCTAACTGTGCATTATGAAATAGTCCCATTTCCCGCTATACGGTATTTTGGCTCATTTAATTACTTTATTTTTCAATCAAACTTTAATTTCAAGACTACAGTGTTATTTCTATCAAATTATTTATGTATAGATTTCACTAACCTTTGTTCTCTTTATTTTAGATGGGAACATCTGTTCAATTCGGCTGTTAGTTGCAGAATGAGAAAATTGCTCGATGCGTCTGATTTTATACAGGTAGACGTGTTGTAACGATGCTTCTGATTGGTCGGTTATTTTTGTTACGGGCTTTATGATTGGTCGATTATTCTGTGTTCTGATTGGCTGGATTCGTCACAAAGTCGGCGTCTCATTGATTGAATTTCCTGCAATTTGATTGGTCGGTTCATTTCTCGATTGTTATATAATGGCGTCATGTTACTTTTAATAGATCGAATATTCCAGAAGATGATGCAATCGATCGATTACGTTAATTATTTTCAAGGTGAACGGATCGATGATTCTATGGAATTATACTGACGCAAATTATAATAGGAGTGTTTTATGTGCGAATATTTTGAATTATTAATGAAATTTAATTATGTGTTAAATGTCTATTGATTTGTTTTTTTTTGTAATTTTTTGTTTATTCTATTTTTACTTTTATTTCCCACAATTGACCCCCTTTCTTTCATTGTTTTAACTCTTATAACCTGTATATGCACTCCACATCTGACTCTTAAAGTCATACATCCTCTCAATTTTTTAGAATATTCAAGTTTTAACTCCCGTTTTCTAATAAAAATAACATTTCTACATGATTTGTGTATACTTTTACATGTTTTGTTTGTTTCATTTTACTGTTTTGTTGAATTTTTTCTAATTAACAAAACAAATGCTATAAAATTAGAAAAATTGCAAAACAAAATAAAAATAGTAATGAAAATGCTAAAAAAGACAAACTTGTATGATTGAATTTGAAAAATTGTAATCAAGAGAAAATTAAACTAGACAAATCTTGAAAAAAATTCCAGTAAAATAATAAAAAAATAAAAAAAAAAAAAACAAACAAAACTTGTAAAAGTATACAAGAATCATGTGGAAATGTTATTTTTATTAAAAAAAAAAATTGAGTTAAAACTTGAATATTCTAAAGAATTTGAGAGGATGTAGGAGTTTAAGAGTCAGATGTGGAGTGCATAGAGAGGATACAGGAGTTAAAAAGTCAGAGGAGGAGTCCATATACAGGTTATAAGAGTTAAAACAATAAAAGAAAGAGGGTTAATTGTGGGAAATAAAAGTAAAAATAGAATAAACATTTGTAAATTGTGTTGCACATTGAAGAAAATTTATGAAAATTAGAAAAAAACAAATCAATAGACATCTAACACATATTTAATTTTCATCAATAATTCAAAATGTTTGCACATAAAACACTCCTATTATAATTTGCGTCAGTATAATTCAATAGAATCATCGATCCGTACACCTTGAAAATAATTAACGTAATCGATCGATTGCATCACCTTCTGGAATATTTGATCTATTAAAAGTAACATGACGACATTATATAACAATGTAGAAATGAACCGACCTATCAAATTGCAGGAAAATCAACCAATCAGACGCCGACTTTGTGACGAATACAGCCAATCAGAACAGAGGATAACCGACCAATTACAAAGCCCGTAACAAAAATAACCGACCAATTAGAAGCATCGTTACAACGCGCCTACCTGTAGAAAATCAGACGCATCGAGCAACTTTCTCATTTTGCAACTAACAGCCGAATTGAACAGATTCTCCCATCGAAAATAAACAGGACAAAGGTTAGTGAATTAATATAAATAATTTGATAGAAATAACAGTGTAAGGATTATTACCCATCCGGACATCAATGCTACATTCTACCCGTGAATAACAATTATGGACAAAAAAAACAGACTTACATTTTCTTCGATTTTGAATGCACTCAAGATGACAAAATCCAGTGCCACAGAGGACGACACCCGACGACAATGACAAGTGCACTAATTGTAAATCAGCAAAATGTGGAGTTCCGAACACAAACCAAATTTATGCGTCATACACAAAGTCTGTTTGAAATGCATGGCTCGAAACGTTGATAAAGATAGTATCTGCCAGACATGTGGGAAGAACGAATTAGTGTTTGCCGGGCTCAACACAACCGAACACTTTTGTAAATGGCTGTTTACTGGAGACAACCAAGGAGCCACTGTCATCGCACAAAACTTCAAAGGTTACGATCCGTTACCAATACTAGAATATTTATATCAACACGGAGTGAAACCCGCGATCATAGCAAATGGAACCAAGAACATGTACATCGAAGTACACACCATTTACCTGATTTGAGATTTTATCAACCAGACAGAATGAAACCTAAAGACAGAACCACCTTCTTCGAGTGGTACGAGACCACTTACCGGCAACCTTTCGATTTTCAAAAAGGAATATTAAGTTACTGCCGCTCTGGCGTAGACATATCGAGAAGATCCTGCTTAACGTTTAGGCAATTGTTCCTGGAGATGACATCCACCGATGGACAAGGTGGATTAGACCCGTTTCAAGAATGTATCACAATAGCATCCACTTGCAACTTGGTATTCAGAAAGAAATTTCTCCAGCCCGATACTATAGGTATTATCCCAGCTCAAGGATACCGTCCTGGGGAAAAACATTCAGCCAAAGCCATGCAATGGATCAAATACCTTTCCGCAACAGAAGGAGTCAACATACAACATGCAAGAAATGAAGGGAAAAACAAATTGGACCCTTTAAAGTGGATGGATACCACGAGAACGAGAGCGGACAGAAATGTGTTAGAGTTTAATGGAAAGTTCTGGCATGGCTGTTTACATTGTTATAGCGCAAACACCGTCAATCAAGTTAATTGCATGAACATGGGTGATCTTAATCAACGAACCTTGAAAAAGAAACGTTATTTGGAAGACCAAGGTTACATCTACATTGGTAAATGGGAATGCAATTTGACAAAGAGGTACGAGAAGTTTAAGAAACTTTATCCAACAAGCCGAAATGATCGCTCCTTTGGAGTCCAGAGATACCTTTTATGGTGGACGAACCGAAGCATTCAAACTGTATGAAAAAGACCAGGACATATCGCACACAGACGTCAACCCACTTTACCCCTACATCAACAAAACCGGAAAATCCCTATTGGACACCCCGAGATCATCAGAGAAAACTTCAGAGACATTCAACATACGAAGGACTCATCAAATGTAATGTAATACCCCCGAGAGGTCTCTACATTCCAGTTCTAACAAGTTGTTGTTTACATTGTGTAAAATCTGTGCAGAAACCCATCAACAGACACGGTGTGAACACACCGATGAGCAACGCGCACTAATAGGAACGTGGATTACAGACGAAATCAAGAAAGCTTTGGAAGGTTATGTAATTCAAGAGATATACGAACTGTGGCACTTTGACACGGAAATACGACCCAACAACCAGAACTGGAGGGCTTCTCACCGAATACGTGAATACCTTCTTAAAATGAAGGAGGAAGCCAGTGGATGGCCAGAATGGTGTCAAACTGAAGAGGATTAATGGAGGTACATTAGAGAGATTCTTCTTGATTACAACAATATCGAGAAGAATCCGGGATTACGAACATTGGCAAAATTAATGTTGAATAGCTATGGGGTAAATTCGGACAGAAAGGTAACTTCCCCCAAATAAAATACGTATGTGATTCTGCAGAATACTTTGACATGCTAACCAGCGACCAAATTCTCGTCATGGGTAATAATTTTGTCAGCGATGAGATGGTTGAAATGAGATACCAGTATAAAGAAGATTTTGTCGAAGAATCGCCACGCACCAATGTTGTCATAGCCGCTTATACCACCGCCCAGGCAAGACTGAAGCTTTACAGATACTTAGAAAAGTTGAAAGCACGCGCCGTATACGCCGATACTGATTCTATCGTTTATACAACTCAATCTGGAGAATGGAAACCAGATTTAGGAGACTACCTAGGAAATCTTACGGATAAAGTGCCCAACAACAAGATTACAGAGTTCGTAAACGGTGGGCCGAAAAATTATGCCTACAGGTTAGCCAAACCCGACAAGGACGGCAATACAACCATATGTAAAGTGCGAGGAATCACCCTCAACTACAAGAATGCCCTTACAATCAACTACGAAATCATAAAAGATATGATCACCAATAACAGAGACGCCGTGAAAACAGTGACAGACGATTTCAAGATAGCCAGGTATAAAAAAAGATTACTGATCGTACATCAAGACAAAGACTACAAAGATCGTTTTCGAGAAAAGATTTGCCATGGATGATTTAACCACAAGACTTATGGATTTTAATTGTACAGTCATCATGAGGATGGCTCCCCGACCCATGACTGCTTAATGACGGAGAAAATTAAAAAAATGCACATATGTAAATTAGTTGATTACTTTATTAAGATGAAATATCTTCAAAGAAAAATAACAATGAAATTGTACAAACAAAGAAACAAGGGAAAAACGGGACACAAAGGGAAACAAATCGATAGAAAACAACATAAGAATTAGGGGAGGGGATTAATGTAATAGCTTAAACAAGGGAGACAACCCAGACATTAGTAATGCACTGAAGACCAGGAAAATACAAGGGGAAACATTCCGGAGTAATGGAACAGTACAATAAAGACGGGGTATTAGAGATAAAGCCGCTGATTCTAATCACAAAAAATACAGACTGCGAGCAGGAGATAAAGGTGTTTTAAAGTAGGTCAAGGTTAAGTTCACGGGCGGGTTATGTTATGAATTATTAGTTTCATGAATGACTTAATGCCTTTCGGCGTCCCACCACTCTCACACCGCTACACTACCTTTGCGGTGCTCTACGTTCAAGACGCTGAAAGACTGGTTGAAGATATAAGGCAAAATGGGAGGAATAATTAATAAGGGGTGAGGCTTTATTGTTAAAACCCAACTACAAATATATTTAAGGGATATGTTAAAATATCCTGATCCGTGTCTGTATACAAGTAAACGGAATTACACTTACTACAAACAGAACTAACTCTAAAAAAACTGATAATCGATTAAGCCGATATTTTGGAGGGAAATTGAGGGACTTTAACATAGACCATATGGATCCAAAGAGATGAGATTCACTACTCTTGAATCAAATAACATTTGATTAGCACAAATCAAAGTGGGTTTAGAAGTGGTAATAGAACCACTGACCACTTATTCATACTTAAAACTCTTATAAATAAATATGTTAGACAACTTAAAAGGAAATTGTATTTTACGAAAGGATATGGAGTAAATGAACACATATATGTCAACTCAGCAGCACTAGAATCCAAACATAGGAAATCCATAATTTCAAAAAAAGGTTTAAAATGTATAAAACCAAACAAAATCCGAATAATCAATACTATCAAATATAGATAGAACAAAACTATGATAAAGGGAGTCTGCTTTGTGGACTTCGAAAAGGCATCTGACAGTGTTGCCAGAAAAGTCATTGCATATATAAATGATTACAAAGGGGATATATGGTAAATTTCTTGAATGAGTTAGAAATATGTATTCAGATACAGATTTTTTTTTGTAAATCTGGTAATTCCATTGGGTAAAACAAGGAGACAGTTTGAGCCCGAACCTATTCAATGTATTCAAAGACGATATTTTCCTTTGTTTTGAAAGAAATGCTGAAATACATGCATCCAGTAACAATTGGCGAATTCAAGTTAAACCACCTATTGTATGCTGATGACTTGGTTTTAATTTCAGAATCCCTCACTGGGCTTCAACACTGTATATATATGCCTTGCGATCATACTGTTTTCAGTAAAATCCTTGCATCAACACTGAGAAAACAAAAGTGATGATATTTTCTAAAAATCAAATACCACAAGAAACAATTTTATTCGGGTACAAACTATATTGAAATTGTGAAAGAGTACAAATACCTCAGTCTTGTTTTTACCTCAAATGGAAAATTAAAGTCGTAGACGAGGCCAGAAAAGCTTTTTTGTATGAGATCTAAAATTCCAAGTCCAGAAACTCTTTCCACTAGTAATTGGCTAAAATTATATGAATCAGTTATTTAGCAAATTATTACTTACATTGGGGTCGAAGTGCGACGCGAGGGAATTTCTTATTTACGTGTGTTTTATTTAATTTGTATAGATGTCACTCGATTGAGTGTCTTATTTACGTCAATGTGCACCTTTATGCAGTCAATTTGCTATTAACTTGAATAAGGTAACTAATCGAGTCGCATCTATACAAATTAAATGACATGACATAAATGAGGACATTCCCGGGTCGCACTTTGGCCCCAGCGATTTATGGTTAAGAGATCTGGATATCCGATTTCAAGATCGAATAAAAGAAAATGTGTCTATGGGACACGGATGCCCCGCCAGATAGATTTCTGCACACAGGAAGTAGATGAGTGGCGGACTTGAAAAAAGGGAGACACGATTTGGTATGACGACGGTACAACTTCGTACGTCTTTTTTTACCACACCAT
The DNA here is from genome assembly GCA_002080025.1 of Modiolus philippinarum. Taxonomy (NCBI): domain Eukaryota; kingdom Metazoa; phylum Mollusca; class Bivalvia; order Mytilida; family Modiolidae; genus Modiolus; species Modiolus philippinarum. Next base: position 62,912 of record MJUU01059096.1, on the reverse strand, counting down.
ACGTCGGTATGATGACGGACAATGCATCATTCCAAAGCTTCAAACTAAATATCAAATCATATAACTGCATACACAAGCTGAGAACTCCTTGACAAAAATTTTCAATATATGGCTATAATGAAAAAAAAAATCAAAGTTATCGGCAAACAAGAAGTAGATGAGTGACGGATTTGGAAAGGGGAGACACGACACAACTCTTCATACCAAAGCTTCAGACCAAATATCAAATCATTACTGCATACATAAGCTGAGAAATCCTTGACCAAATTTTCAAATGGCTATAATAGAAAAAAAAATTATCGGCAATTAGGAAGTAGATGAGTGACGGACTTGAAAAGGGGTGACACTGTACAACTCACCATACCAAGGCTTCAGACCAAATATCAAATCATTACTGCATACGCAAGCTGAGAAATCCTTGACGAAAATTTTGAATATATGGCTATATAATGGAAAAAATCAGAGTTACCGGCAAACAGGAAGTAGAAGAGTAACGGACTTGGAAAGGAAAAACACGATACAACTAATCATACCAAAGTTTCAGACCCAATATCAAATCATTACTGCATACGCATGCTGAGAAATCATTGACGAAAATTTTCGGACGTATGGTCGACGTAGGTACGTACTGACAAGGGTAAAACTTAATGCCCCGTCGCCTAAGGCGGGCATACAAATAAAATATTGATAACTTGCCATTTGAAAAATTACAATATATGAAAAAAAATATTCTTGGTGTTCATGGTAAGATTTCAAACTTAGCTATACATGCAGAACTTGGATTGTTTCCACTTTGTTTTAGAATATTTAAACTAATGTTCAGTTATTTTGTTAGATTAGAAAACTTGCAACATAATGATATTATGCATAAAATTTTAAATTTAGCCCACGAGGAAAGTAAGACAATGGAGAATTTACAGTTTTATTTTTAGATAAAAGTTGTATACCAAATGAAGCCAAAATTGTCAATTGTTCCAAGAACAATTGATAGGTATTTCCTAAAGCTGCGTCATTATTGATTGTCCTAATAAATTGTTCTCATTATTGATTGTCCTCATAAATTGACTTTTTTTTTCTAAAACTATCATTTTAATGATAAATCAAACATTCTAAGCTTCATATGTATTTATTTTTGATAATTTAAACATCAAATACAGGTGTTGGCTTTGATTTTGACCTTAACCTCATTCAAAGGTCAAGTTCTTCATAACACTTATGTGACGGGTGCCGCTAGTGGAGCAGGACATGAAAGGGCATATCTTTTTCCATACGTTTCATTTCATCAATGACTTTCGAGCTTGATTTCATTTTGGATGGATCAAATTTTTCAAGATATAAACCTGACAATGATCTTACTCGGCTTAATGCGGCATACATCTGTCCTGGCTGGAAAGTTCCTTGGCAGTGAATAACAATAGTGTCTAGGGTCTGTCCTTGAACCTTGTGTATAGTTATGGCCCAAGCCAATGCCAATGGAAACTGATGTCTTACAGCATGTACATTAGAAAGTTTTCCGATCTGTACTTGTACTTGCTGTTATACTTTTGGCACAGAGCCTTTAAATGAAGATGGTATTTCTCTTTTCAGCAGTTGAGTTGCCTGCTTACCAATTCTGTCATGATCAAATTTAACTAAAGTAAACTTGGGTCTGTATTTCCAAATCTTGTTGCCCATGTTGTAGAAGAAATGTTTCAAAAGTCCCTTTTGCACAATTCACCAATCCGTCAGCAGTGTTAACATTATTAACACCAGCCCAGTAGTCAGTACCTCGGTGCTGACCCGAAAGCCGATTCTATTTGGAACCTTGCGAAAAAAAACCTAAATTTTTGTAAATTTTGTTGAAACTAAGGAGTATCTCCCTCATGCAAAGCTCTGTCCTTCGCTGATTTTGGCTCTACATTTAGATCATATTGGTTATTTGTTCTCTATCAGTTTTTGAACATCTTTGAGTTTATGGTCTTCCAAACATTTAGATTTTATCTGTCGAAATGCGCATATGCAGAAAATAAAATTACAGTTACTGCGGTATTTAGCATAACCCGAGAACCAACAGCAAGTGAGAGTGTTGTTTTTACTTCTTAGACCTTCTATCTGAGCTGATTTTTTCTGGAAGATGTACAGATACTATGTTAATGTTGACGTCCTTTTTGCATCAATGGATTATATTGTTATGATTGTAGCTCCTACAGATTTCAGTTTATTTTCATTAAATGAATCCACATCTGTGATTCTGCAGAAAAAAAGGAATGACTCCTCATTTAAATCATTACATTCTCTAGTTTGCAATAACCGAGTATATTCAATGGTCTCTTGTCCAGATCTAATTCTGTTGAGCATTTCAGCAAAGGTCAAATCATCTCTCTGTCTCAATATTTCTGATAATTCTTTTATCTTGAAGTTGTTTTGCCAAATTGATCCATACATTTTAGCCATTTCATCTGAAGGTCTCTCAAACAGTGGACGCCGTGCAGGTGGACTTAGCTGATAAAGGTCTCCAAAAAACTAAAATACCCAGCCCTCCAAAGAGCTTCGAACTTCCATTTATTTCTTGAAGTCTCCTGTGTAGAAGGAGCAGTATGTCAGAGCTTACCATTGATATATCATTTATAATTGTGATTTTATTACTTGAAAATTTACCTCTGATAGAGCTGAGTTTTGGTTATGAGAGTGTTCGGAATGTTCAAAATCCTTTCATAACTGGCAGGAAGAAAAGCAGTATGCAGAGTCATTCCACTTACATTGAAGGCTGCAGTGAAGGAGCAGATATTAGGACTGCTATGTCATCTGGTGTTGTCATGACCGGTTTCAGTAGTCTGTATGTCGTTTCTTGTATATCTTTTATTAAGTGTGATTTTCCTGTCTCAGCGACTCCACTAACAAATATATAGAATGGGTCAAATGATTGTGCAGTTTTTTGCTCTGTGATAATTTTGTGCACCAAGAAACAATAAAATGAGTACTTTAGTTTGCTCCTGATTTAGTTGATGTCTTGTTGCCATTCAACATCAGATGTATGTCATAATATCATATGAAGGTTCAGGTGACTGCAATGGTGGATCACCTTGTGGAATATGTAATTGATCTGGATCTAATATTTCTGCTTCAGTATTATTTGTGGTACCCTCTGATGCTGCATCTGCATTAGGTTGTATATCTCCAGAAGCTAACTGAGCCCAGGCATATTCTGGTGGTCCAAATGTCTCAAAATCTTCCATGGCAGTTTCAATTACATCTGCATGCTTTTCATTTTTTTTTCATTTTCTGATTGACAATGTCCAAATTTTCATCTAACTTTTATTGAAAATTTTTGCCATCAAATTTACATTGTCCAATATCTTTGACCCCAATTTTTCCATTACAAAAGAAGTAATGATTAGGCAATATTTTCTTGATCCTTCTCCTTAAATACCTTGTGACTTCTAATGACAGTATCTTTGATCATACATTGTCTTGTTAAGTATGTTTTTAAGGTTCACACTTCCAACTGGATGGCTTTCAGCTTTGGACATATTTCAACATTGGATCCTTTAGGACATATTCAGAGATCTTCTCTGAAACTACCAAGTCATTTGAAAGCAAAGTTGGCCATAATAGTCCTTAGGTTTAAATTAAACCTAGTCATTTTGTGCTCCTCTATAAAGAGTTATTTTAAAGGTTCGCACCTTATCCAAGGTTGCCAACAGCGTCCAAATAGTTTAACAAATAATTGGACCCTATGGGGAAACACAGTCAAAGATCTTCTGAAACTCCTAAACCAAATGATTCCAAACTTGATCTCAGTCCTTGGGTAGTCCCTTACAAAAATTGCTTACTCGGAACCACCTTTCATTCAAGGTGACTTCCAATTGGGCATAGAGTAATGGGAATACTTTGACAGATATTCTTCTCTAAAACTACTGATCCGAACAGAACCATACTTAGCCACATCGTCCATCTGTGGTCTCCTCCAACAAAATTGTTTTCACACGCGCAGGTTCGCACCATTTTCAACAGTTGGGAACATATTTTTGCATTGGATGAAGGACGTATATTATATACGTCCTTGATTGGATCTTATAGGAGCACATATTCAGAGGTCTTCTTCACTGAAACTACTAAGCCAATTAGGTCCGGAGTTTTACAATGATGAGTTATAAGTGTAAGCCATTTTCAGGCTGGACATGTTTGCACTTCCTGTTTGCCCATTCTTTAGTGCTTAATGTAACTACAGGTAACAATTACTTGCACTTCCTTTCTGCCATAGTAAAGCGGGAGTATTTTCAGTTGTGGCCCATTGGGCAACAGTACCTCTAGTTTAAACTAGAAAAAGATGATCTGCTGGTCACAAAAGACACCCCGCCTTTAGGCAGTTCGAGATAGGCAGGAACATGGATAACTATTTTGCTTGACCATTAGCTTTTCATTAGTAAAGAGAAAATAATCAAACTATACCAGTAACTAATGGTGAGTGACATGTTTTAAAAAATATTGCAAATTTTCTCTTCCACAAACTAAGAAATTAATAGATTTTACATTATTTTAGGGCCCAGCAATAGCTGTATAATCTGAATCAGTGTAAAAAATTAAACTAAACTTGGATTTCATGGATACATTCACAAAATATTTAAACTTTATTGCAAAGCAAACTCAAGTTATCATGAAAAACCATAAAAATTACAGATTTTTTGTAATTCAAGGGCAATAACTCTGGAATGTAAAACCAATCACCATGAAAATAGAAATTGATCTGTACAACTCCATTTGTTATCTGGAAACCATAAAATTTACAGATTTTGCCTAATTCAGGGGTAATAACTCTTGAATGCAAAATTCCCTCACAATCAAAATCAAACTTGACCTGTATTTTTATAAATAGTAACTTTGTCCCAAAATATTATAATTTTCTCTCACAGCAAACTGAAGTTCTCATCCAGAAACAATAAAATATATAGATTTTGCCTAATTCAAGGGCAATAAACGCAAAATACCATTACGGTCAAAATTGGAACTTGGCCTGTATTTTATTAATATAAACATTTTCCCAAACTATTTAAACTTTTCCTCAAAGCAAACTGAAGTTATCATCCAGAAACTATAACATTTACAGATTTTGCCCGAATCAAGGGTAATAACTCTGGAACGAAAATCTGATTACGGTCAAATCGAACTTGACCTGTATTTTATGAATATAAACTTTGTCTCAAAATATTGAAATTTTCTTTCAAAGCATCTGGAATGCAAAATTCGATGACGGTCAAAATCGAACTTGACCTGTCTTTATTAATATAAATATTTCCCAAACTATTAAAACTTTTCCTCAATTCAAACTGAAGTTATCATCCGAAAACCATAAAATTTACAGATTTTGCCTAAATCAAGGGTAATAACTCTAGAACGAAAAATCCAATGACGGTCAAAAACGAACTTGACCTGTATTTTATGAATATAAATATTGTCCCAAAATATTAAAACTTTCCCTCTTATCATCAGGAAACCATAAGATTTACAGATTTTGCCTGAATGAAGGGCAATATCTCTGGAACGAAAACTCTGATCACGGTCAAAATCGTACTTGGTCTGTATTTTATGAATAAATACATTGTCTCAAAACATAAAAATTTTCCTTCAAAGCAAACTCAAGTTATCATCCGGAAACCAAAGTGTGACGGACGGACGGAAAGACGGACAGACAAGAGGAATCCTATATACCCCACCTTTTAAGGCGGGGTATAAAAATTGATGGGTACATGTATGAGAATTAACGTTACGAACATCAGCAAAAAACAAAAAAAAAAACAAAAAAAAACAAAAAAACAAAAAACAAAAAAACAAAAAACAA
>MJUU01059096.1:43959-57047 GCA_002080025.1 Modiolus philippinarum | reverse complement strand
TATATATATATATATATATATACACGTTACGGACATAATAATATTTTTGTGTGCACAAAGACACTTTAGATAAGCTTTTCCCTTTTTTGTATGTGATCAAGTCAAAAAATATCAAAAGAGGTGAATACAAAAAAAGCAATGTAAATAAAACACAAAGTTATCGTTAAATTAGAAGATGGAAAATAGAACGTAATTCAGGAAGGAGTTAGAAAGTTAGTAGATCAATAAACTAGGACCTATTAAACATGGTTTGGGATAGTAACCTACAATAAAACTGTCAAGTTTCAAGGTTCCCACTTCATCAAAGATGGCCGCCAGCTATGAACATATTTAAATACTGAATCCTATGGGGACAAATATTCAGAGATCTTCTCTAAAACTACTAAACTGGAATCACCGGCCTAGGGTGTTCCCTACAAAAACGAAATGCTTTTCAGGTTCGCATCTTATCCAAGATGGGCTAACAGTCGGACAGTATGTGGATACTTTCAAAGATCTTCATATCTGAAAGTACTGAACGAATTTGAACCACACTTAGCCACAATAAGCCTTGTGTGGTTCCTTACAAAATGTTGTTTTAAAGGTTCACTCCTTATCCAAGGTATATCTACCAAGGTATATATAAACTATATACCTGCGGGCGACATAGTTTAAGATTGTAGATAATAGTGTTGCACACAGCTCTTTATAATATGAATGATAATGTGTTGGTGAGGTGATCTGCAAAGGTAGAATATATGATTCCGAATGCCAACAGTGATGAAAATCATCTTTTTAAACCTGTTAACATCGGAAAATCCAGCAAGGTCTTCGGCTGGATTTGAACCCCTGATTTGTTGTCATCTATGGCAACACCGCCTGCACTATGTCCAGCGCCCAGAAACAGTACTATAGAGAAGTCATATATGTTTTCGGGGTAACTTTGACCATCTTAATCGAATGGTTATATTAGTTAAGCTCTATCTAACAGCAGGGGTGTTATGAGGGGTCTAAAATTTCGGGAATGGCCCAAAATACGACTTTTTTCTTTAAATTGTTGAGTACTATAGACGTGTTATATATGTATTCGGGGTAACTTTGTCATTCTAAATCGAATGGAGACATTCATTAAGTCCTATCTCTAATAGTACGGGTGCTAAGAGGGGCCCAAAATTTTGACAAGGGGGTCATTTGGTGAATTCTAGTATATATTCAAAAGGGACACTCTGCGTTTATCCAGGCTTGTGACTGGCTATCTTAAACGATAGGCCGCATTACCCCATCCCCCTTTTCTTCCTTTCTTTTATTTACATCGAGTCGTTGCTGTTTTCGATTGGTGGTGGATCGAATCTGTCCAATGCGTCATCTAACAGATATTTTCTTTTCTTCACTGCATATTGCCAAGATTCCCTAGTGTCGTAGTCTTCTTCATCTCTTAAATGTCTGGCTGTATCTCTGATCTTTTTGTGAATTGGATCTTTATTGAAACCCTGCATCCAGAACACCGTTTCCAGGTATTCATTTCTCAAATGGTCTCTAAAAAGTTTATTCATGTCTTCATATGCGGCTAGACGAGCCTTTTCGGAGTCGTGTCCTTCTTCCACCAACTCTTCTACTTTCTTGGTGTATTCTGGCTCGAGTTTGTCAAATGTTTGATTCTCGATTTGCTTCTATGGAGACTCTTGGTCATCTTAATCGTCAGTACTTTCCGTCTGTGACTCTTCTGACGTATTAGAGTCGTTACTTTCCTCGTTGCTATATACAGATTCGTCAGAGTTATTGCTTTCTACTGATACGTTGTACTCTGTCTTCGATTCAGTTGGCGAAGTGTCTTCCATGTCGTGTTTCTGATTCTTGTGGCGAACGAGATTGAAGTGACGATTGATCGTGTATTCACAAAGGTCGCAGTGATACATAAGAGACGTCTTTCTCTCTCTGGATTCGAAGTACGAATGACGAAATTTTACAGAACAAAGCTTTAAATACGGACAGATTGGAAATGTCGCTGCTCGCGTGCTCGTTTCACTGCTCAGGTGCTCATTTCGCTGCTCGTGCCGCTCGCGTGCTCATCTCGGGAATATTGCTGCTGCTGCTGCATCCGCTGTGCGGTGGTAATTTCGCTGTTTAAGGGTATATTCACCTGACCATTTCGCTGCTCGTGTAATCGTTTCACTGCTCGCGTGCTCATCTCGGGAATATTGCTGCTGCTGCTGTGCGTTGGGAAAAGGGACAAACTCGCCGTACGTGCTCATTCCGCTGCTCACGCTGCTCGTTTTCACTGCTCACGTGCTCATTTCGCTGCTCGTGTTGCTCGCGTGCTCATCTCGAGAATTCAGCGGTATGTAGTGGTGGTGACAAGTGTCTTGTATCTTGTGGTGGGAAAAGTGATAAATTCGCCGTTTAAAAGTATGCTCACGCTGCTGGTTTTCACTGCTCGCGTGCTCATTTTGCTGCTCATACTGCTCATGTGCTCATCTCGGGAGTTTGAGAGGAGGATTGGGCCTTAAAGGGAGAGGAGGAAGAAAAAAAAACAAATCACAATAATTTTTATGCCCCCAGATCGAGGACCGAGCGTATATTGTTTTTGTCCTGTCTGTGTGTCTGTCTGTTTGTTCGAAACTTTAACCTTGGCTATAACTTTTGAACTATGTTAGGTAGACTTTTCAAACTTGGCAAGTGTATAGGTCTAGACAAGAGGAACATAAATATGCAAAAAAAATAGGTGAGGTAAAAGGTCAAGGTCACAGAGGCAAAAAAGGCTGAAATTGGCTGTTTTCACATATTTGACTGTAGAATCCTTATTATTTATCCTATTTAAATAGTGTTTGTTTTATGTTATTGCCAATAAAATTGCGCACTTGTAGCGTGCCAACAGATTTGAGGTAGCATTTACCGTTTTTGAGAAACAAGAGGCCCAAAGGGGGTCAATTGGAAAAAAAATGAATTTTTAAATTTTTTGTTGGATCTTGATGCAGTATTTTTCTGTAGGTTTCTTATAGCATCTTTAAACAGATACATTTAACAATTAAAACCATTCAAATAAACAAGAGGCCCAAAGGGGCTTCATCTGTTTCAGAATAAAGGGGTTGAATTGGGTGTTTTTATGGTAATAAACAACTTTTGAACGATGTAAGATAGACTTTTAATACTTAGCAAGTGTATAGGTCTTGTCAAGAGGAATGTCAAATATGCAAAAAACAATAGGTCGAAGGTCAAGGTCACAGAGGTCAAAAAGGGGTAAAATTGGGTATTTTGATATATTTTACTGTATAATCTGGGGGCATATGTAGTGTTTCACAAACACATCTTCTTTATTTATTTTGTTATCTTTTTTTATTATATTTTTTAGCCCCAGTCCCCATTCCCCAACCCATGACTGCTTCATGACGGAGAAAATAAATATGTATACTTGTAACTAGTTGATTACTTATTTGTATTAATGAAGATATATCTCAGCAAAAATGGAAACACGGCATACATTGCCGGGTGTCAGTGAAGTGGCATATATAGAGGCTTGGGGTTAGATCGATAGAGGCATCCTAAAAAGGTTAATGTTAAAGAAGTATGACAAACAACATTAGGAACGGTAGGAGACGCAAGGGTTCTTGTTAGGGAAAGACACATTGAATTATTTGAGGGTCGAGAAACAGACAGATAAGAAGTAATGGAACAAAACAAAGCAAGACAATAAGAACATAACGAACTAAATAATTTATGGGATGGGAAAGGCAGTACTCAAAACAACGTCCTCCGACGTCCCACTACTCTCACACAGCTACACTATGTTTGCGGTGCTCTACGGTCAGGACGCTGGGAAGAAATCATTGGTCATGCTCGACTGCACGGGGATGGAAAAATGGACTTTAACATAGACCTTATGGACCCAAAGAAATGAGATTCACTACTTTAATGTTCCTTTTGGTAGTCATTTATACCGTAATTAATAATCAGTTACAGTTCCCATAAAACTGTGGTTGTCATATAATGAAACATTTTTTTACTTTTATGTTGATAATATAAGAATTTCATAAGCGGATCCAGTGAGATGTTCCATGGTTGGGCACCCTTTTTCTGGAAATCTTTTGAATTTCATGCAAAATTTAGGTATCATTTACGGAAAATAGATTGACAAAAATTGTAAAAACATCGACGGAAGCGCTTCATGTTATTTCTCGAACGGTATCGGATCATCTTTTGTCGAAGATTGGTGGATTTATCGCTAAAAAGGGATTATTTTTGCACCTGCCTTCGAGTGCGGCAAATATCATTTTTTTCGATTGATAAATCCTTTTATTAACTGATGACTTAAAATACAGTGTAATTTGCCCATTTAATATAACCGGAAGTTTTTGGCACATAGAATTTATACAGGGCAAATGCCCTGTATAGAAATTTATACAGGACAGATGCCCTGTATTAAAATTAATACAGGGCAAATGCCCTNATATTAACCGCATTGAAAAAAGTCAGTAACTGTATGATATTGTTATGGAGGTGTGTTCTCAGAACGCCTACTGGATAAAAACAACATCTCATTAGGTAGGGGGATTAGGGGGCCTTCCAAAAGGGTACCTATTAATTTGTTCACCTGATTTTACCTGTAGTTAGTAAGTAGACATAATTTAAAAGTAAACATTCAAATAGTATGCAAAATACATTTTTATTCTGAAATTTAAGATTTAGGGAAAAATGAAATAATAAACAAATACATAAAATAATTGAAGATAAAAATAATTATTAATTGGAAAAAAATTAAAAGAAAAAATATGTAGTAGCTAAAAAAAAAAATAAAACAAGTGAATAATATCAAACAATTTGAAAATAAACTGACATTTTATTTTGCTCAATTATTATTAACCGAAGCTGATGCATAAAGTATCAGATGGGGCAAGACAGTCTTTTCAAAAGCATAGTTAATACTGCTAAATCTGCCAACCTAATGAACTAAGCCAGCTTAAGCATTGTATATAATGGGGGAAAATGGTTGCCCTCATTACAATTTACAATGGCTAGTGCTCTGTTACGTTTATTACCAACCAGAAAGGTGGTCAAAATCTTGCCTTGATGGTATCATCTTCAGAACTCAGAAAAAGTTTTCTGGAGATGTGTTGTTCAAGGATGCTCAGCATCTTTATCTACCTCCAACAACATACCTACAGGATTTGGTAGACAGCCTCACAAACCACCACCAACCACACCAAAGTTGTTGCTAAACAGATAATGAATGCAGTCACCAAACGTTGCTTAGATGAAGTCCAACCCATACCAACCATTTCCTCAGACGAATTCAACAAACTTAGATACAACGAATGGGATGATACCAGCCAAAAAATCGATCACTTACCCACCTTCAGCTCAGCCAAATCTTCACTGTACAGAGCCAGTCAGAAACAAACACCACCACTACCCAAGACCAAAGAAGATGACAATCGAGGAAAAATGGGCACAAACTGCAACAGGAGACCAGTTCCTACTATTCCACGACACACAAAAAAACCTGCAGAATGATAGCCTTTCAACAGACTACCTACGAGACCTTGCAGCTACTGACAAATTCTTCTGTGATGGAACCTTCTTCCTGCCATCTTCTACCAGATTTACAGCCTACACATACTGATTCCATACCGCGACAACGATGACATGAAGACCTAGCTGCCATTCTGCCACTCAGACCTATAGATGCTGTAGAAGACGTTTGGTTCCAAGCACTTGAAGACTGCGACCAAACAGACATATCTCAACTAACCCAACCATTGACTGACTACGTGACTTAGCAGTTGGTGGAAGGAAACACAAATATTTGGAACCACTTGGAACCCAAAGACCAAGAAATGAAAACAACATTGAGAGCTGGCACAGTTAACTGAAGAAGATGACCCAACATGCGCTCCCCAACATTTTTGCCGCCACCCAGATGTTCAAAGATGTACAAAGCTAGGATCCAGAGACAAGCTGGTTACCCGACCTCGCGCCAAGAAGTACCCGAACATCGACTGCCAACTCGCCATACTCATGGAACGGTACCAGACAGGAATCATCAGAATCATGTAGTAAGCAGACTCAACATCACAGCTTCTGCATCTTGATTAAGTGACATTTCTAAGAGTGACATTTTATACTGCTAGTGTCCATGCTTTGTGCTGATTGTGCTGTATTTATTTTGTTGTTTGTTACATTATGTTTTATTTCCTATGCTTTAATTAATTAATTTTAAAAATTAGAATATAAATTAAATGCTTTCCTTTTAAAAAAATATGCATATACATAATGACAGAATAAGGAGGCTACTGAAGACAGCTTATGCTCTTTCTTCAGTGCAGATGTGTGATACAGTATCAAACATGTGTGTATTATTTGTAAGACAACTCAGAGAAAAATAAGTTACATTTACAAAATAAAACAAGACTTCTACAGCACAGAAAATGCATTACAATAAATAAATATAGAAAAGATGAAGAGAGAACTACATAACAATTTTCTAGTCGCTGTCTATTTTATTTCCGAAACTTTGAAATCACAGAAGATTCATTAATATTATGTTCATTAATTTGATAATTATTTACTTTACAAGATTTTCAGTATTTTTTAAATGGACATGGTATTAAATGCCTACTAATTACAGAATACATACAGGTAACTTTAATTGCAGTACCCTTTCGAGGGCCCCATAATCCCTTAACTTGGTTGGATGTTGTTTTAGTCCAGTAGGCGTTTTGGGAATAAACCGTTATTACCGGCTCCCCCAGGAGCCGGTATAAATAGTCAGTCGCCGGAAGTTAGCCTGGGGTGAATACTTTCTGAACTTGTATGGGCTAAAAATTACAATCGCAAATGAAAATAAATAGTTTTCTTTTCCTTGATTGGTCTAAAATTAGAACAATGTAAAGTATGTTCAACGATCCCGTAATAAAACATTCCTTGGTCGTTTTTACAATCATCATAGTAGGTCGTTCCGAACCCAATGGTATAAAGTGGATAACTGTCCCGAGTTCCTATCGTGGAACGTATTTGTGTTTTTCCTGTGTAGTTCCCTAGCAGATTGATGCGTGTAATTATAATTTTCAGCGACTCTAGGTGTTCCTGTTGCCCCTTTTATTTCATGGTGTGTAATTAAATGACTTTGAGAAAAATAGACGTTTATTCAGTTGAAAATTTACGCCGAGTGATTAGTTCTGTTATCACGGAGACATATAATTAAAGAGATTGGCAACATTACGAATTCTCGGGTAATCATCTGTTTACAATGTATGTAGAGTGTACCAGATATTCCTCCAATCAAGGAACACCTCATATCTGGAGATTTAGTCAAATCAAGAGGTCCGTGCCTAAACCATGAACCTAGAACATAGTCTATTGAAACACTTAACAGCTCGTTTCTATTTTGATATCATTTTGTATGGGTTGTTGACCAAAATCGAACACTGGAGGCTATTGCACACACTTCACATATCATATATCTTTATTGAGTAAAAAGCTAAGAGCCGGTAGCTTTTTAGAAAAGCTTAACTTGTGGATAATAATAATGATCGGCCAAAAGTTCGCGCTTCATTTACTATCCGGTATATCTCTTAGCAAGGGTATTGCAAGTTAAGGATGTATACTCCTGAGGTTTCAATCTCGTTCAAATCTCGTTTATGAATAATTCTTATAACTTGCCTTATGAATGACATTTTCTTATTGATATATATGATATAATGACCCTCCCAAATTCCCAAAAATTATAGACCTACGACCAGTAGTTTTCGAATTTTTACCAAATTTGACCATTGATCTCTGTCAGAATTTAGCTGATTTGGGGTAGGGGTAATAAAAATAAATTTTCAAGAAAAGTACTCATCTTATTCACATGATTTCTTTTCTAATATCTTCAAGATATAATTGTCCAACTAATTAAACAAAAAAGTGTAAGTTTTGACTTTGTAGTTGATAGAAATTTTGAAAAATCTAGATTTTTACAGATTTTACAAAGTCTTGAATTTGACCAAAAAAGCAACATTTTCTTACAAAACTTTCTTATATCATCAAGGACCTATGTTTTTTATTAGTGATATTTCATCAGACTAATGCGATCTAACAATTTGGAAACTTTGAGAGAAAACTTGATGCTCGAAATCGATATTTTAGCCAAAATGGCCCCAAAATAGGCCAAAATTGATGAAATTTGCACAAAAATAGGGGTTGTCAAATGACTATAGCACAAAAAAATGCACACGGACAAATGGTTTTCTTTTCAAAAACTATTCTTTCATGGTCTTAACGTTATTAAATATAGGTTTCAGGAAAAACTTGATGCAAGAAAATTTTGACCCCTCGGGAGAATACATCCTTAAGAAAAAATTCATAGTAGCCATGAGGGCACCTTTTAAATGCTCAGGGTTAATTTTTCACAATAACAAGGTCATTTCATTTTCTTATTCGAACACGGCTACTATGAATTATTTCAATTTTGATTCTGATTTGAAAATACGGTAATAATATATTTCAAAGCAGAAATTCCAAATTTGGAAAGTATTAATTTCAACAACGAACTTCTACCCAAGCGTTCTCCTCTCTCACCACAAAAGATATCGTATCTTCTGTGTGCCTAATCAGAAAAATGCCAATGTGTTGTTTATTGGCATTTATAGTATCATCATAATAATAATAGTTTATATACATGAGCATTTGAAGATGGTCAGAAAAATACTTTTAATACATATAGTTTAGACAAGCTCATGTTTAACCCTACCACTGGCTTTTGCTGGTGCCGGTACCAAGTCCGGCTATCCCGAGTTCCTATCGTTATTTATGTTTGTCTCTTGTTTTCATTATTGTTTTTCTGGTGCAGTTTGCTTGTAAATTGTTGCATGTGATTGTAGTTCCTGGCCATTGTACGTGTTTGCTGTTTTCCTGTTTTTGTAAGCTCATGTGAACTGTATCCGTAAACGATTGAAGTGTGAACAGTATCAATTTAGGACTTTCTTGTCTATGAAACGCTCCTGACCATCTCCCGTCTCAAAAATAACCTTGTAGTGATTATTTTTCATTCGAATGATGTTGGAATACAATTCATAGTGGAAATCATTATGAATAATAGAAAATGCAACCATTTGATGAATATCTACAGAAAGTGCAAACGTAGACCAATTTTCGAACTGTACAAAGGTGTTTGTATAGAAAAAGAGCATATTAGGAAATCAAACTATTGCGAAAAGTTAGTGGGAGTTTCGTACCACCACATGCGCTAGTAGGCTTTCCTGAAAAGGTTGTACAAAATATAGAAAAATGTGTCAATTTACCTCGAGGTGGGCCAGAAAAGTACTTACGTATCCTTGTGTGTGACGTAGGATCCTGGCCGTGGTGATGTACTTTCCTCTAAATAAGTTTTTTTTTAATTCTGTTTAAAATGTAAATAAGAACTGAATGCATCATTTGAAAGTTTCATAGGGATTATGAAAGTGTTGACCGGGTGCACATTTTAAACATGAAGCGCTACCGCGCTTCATTAAAAATGTTCTTCGGTCAACACTTTCATAACCTAATGAAACTTCAAAATAATGTATTCAATTCTTAAATAAACACGAGAAATTGGTGTTATCTCCTGCTCCGAGAGATACTGTTCTCAATGCAATGCAAAACTGTCCAGGGGAGTTTCAGAAAATCAGCAGCTAGACTGGTAATTTTTGCAGTGCAGTTATTGAAAATGATTGTTTCACTGAAGTGCCGTACTTTGAGTTTTTCATGCCATGACCATTTTTTTCACTTTTTCTTTTCTAGTTTTGGTAAATTACTTGAAATGTTCAATTAGAATGTCTGATGATCATTCAGAAAATAATCAGAATCTATATGTAGAAGATTTAAATTCCTGATTCCAAAATGATAATGTTAAGGTACATCTGTAGATTTTAACTTTTACCCTTTTTTGACCTTAGCTCAGATAATAATTCAGGGATAAGTGTAGCAAAACATTTGCTTTTGGATACTGTAAAAGGGGTTATTCTCGTGTGGTATAAAATTCGTGATTTTGTTTCCTAAACCTATTCACGAAAATAAACCTCTGGCAAAAATTTCCCCTTTTACAGTTTTATTCCTCTTTTTGTGGACGGGGAGGGGTCTGTGTATATATAATATAAAGAGTCTGAGAAAACTATACAGGACAATGCAGCACAAACAAAATAATTATATAAGTCTAGAAGATTGTGCAACGATATCGATAAAATATATAAAAGTTGTTACAAATAATGTGACAAAATTTCCAGCCAACAAATGACTTTCATCAGTGTCTTAAACACGCTAAAATGTAATAGCGATTGATGATTACATAACTCAACAAAACATCGAATGTCAAAAATATTTTTTTTTCACACAGGTAAACAGAAAATGTAGCTTTATAATTATAAGTGTACACATAACGTCAAATATTTTTTACATACAATTTTGAAATGAAACATCTTACAGTTCAATTAACTAAGACAAATTGATAGTCTCAACTACAGAAATGAAAAAAATATAATGAATAAATAAAACTATGGCTAAGTATAAGATACATAAGAACTCGAAGATACACTGTTAGTTGACTTTATAGGTCTATTGTTTTCTATTTATTCCGTCAGGATGTTAAACCCGGAGTTCTTTAATCCAAAATCTTTCTCGGTCCACTCCATTTGGCCGTTCTGTTCAATGATGAGGATTTTCATTCTATTGAAATCCTCGATACTGTGGTCTGACAACCTGAAGTGTTGACTCACGGGCAGAAGTGGCTTTTTACTAAGGTCACTTCTGTGTCCATTCAGACGTTTGTGGAATGGTTGCTTTGACTCGCCCACGTATTGGAGATTACAAACGTTACACTGCAGCAAATAAATAATATTTGTGCTTTTGCAATTTGAAGTGCAAAATATTTTGTACCTTTTTGTAGTAACCTGACTGGTAAACGAGGACGAGGTTTGCATATGTCTACAACATTTGCAGCGCCTGTTTAAAAAATTAAGAAAATATTGCAGTAAATGTTATGTACAAACACCAGCAAATATTTTTTCACATCACTATAATTGAGGTCACGCCTTCACTCTCCGAAATGTAGTTTACCTATTTAATTAAGTTTTGTAGTGTAGTTTTTGTAAATAGTTTATTGTTTTATTATATATTTTGTTGTTTTGAGAAAGACTCGGATAGAGTTGAAATATAAACAGTATTTATACTAGTGCTATTCACATTGTTCATACTGAAAGTTTATATATATATATATATACTCCATAGTGTGGAGTCCGTAAAACGATTCCCCGTGCGAGAGATGTATGCTCTCTATATTTTTCAGTTATGGTGTACTTGTGCGTGAGAGAATTTCTCATATGGATATACTATTGATACTTTAAAATTTTGGCAATCATTTTTGTAATTTTCGAAATGTAATCCAGACCACCTGTTTTAAGTGCCCACATCTCACTATTTTATAACTCCAAGTTTTCTTACATTCGACTTGATGAGTGCTCTGTGTTTGTCTATATGTTGTAGTTGTCCGCTAGCTCAAGACACTAGCGCTTTTGTCGGGCAAAGGATGACAGTGATTGTAAGAGCACTTTGCCAGTTTAATTGATGTTTGTTGACAATCCCGCACCCATGACCAAGAAAGACATGGATGTAGCGTTGCTCGACAATTAGCAAAGAATTCCGCTTAAACCGGTGCTAGGGGCCGTCTTGAACTTACTATGAGGTATGAGCAAAGCTCATTGTTGAAGGCCTCATGGTGACTTCAAGATGAAGAACAACAATAAAAGCGTTGTTCCTTTGCTTGTTTTTTACCATGTATTTGTAGAGACTTTGTCTCATGTGCATTTACTCCATATCCTTTTATTCACATATTACCCTTATTTACATCTAGAGATGACCTAAACATGTTATCCATTTTATAGTTATACTGCCAGTATGTTTTTTATCCCTTAAAATTACATGTGATGTTTAATCCAAGCATTTGATTTTTATATTTCATTTGAAGACTTAGGTGCTGTTTTTATTATTTTTATATTTTTTTCGTTTTTCATATAATCACACCATTTTTCCTTTATGTTGTAGTAGATTAATTTTGTTTTAAGACGTAACTATTTATCCATGTGCAAATTGTTGATAGGGAAACAAAACAGTACTTCTCTTTTATGATACAGATTTTGCTGACCCCTTTAAAAGTAGATATCGACAGGAAATACACTTTTCACTCAGACCCAATCAGAATTATATTCGCAAGTAAAAATATGACGTCATATTTTTACATTGCGTTTAACATGTTTAAATCACCCATTCTTTAAAACTACAAAACACCGGCCATGTTTTTTATCGGATCGGAACGAAATGAGCAACCTTTGTTAAGGACTTTCAGTACATCATTCCTGTAAAGTTTGGTTGAATTTGCTTCCGCGGTTTCAGAGGAGAAGATGAAAATGTGATTTTCCCATAGGGTCCAATGTTAAACTCTGTTCTGTGCTGGAGGCCATGTTTTTTATCGGTTCGGAACGAAATAAGCAAACTTCGTTAAGGACTATCGTACATCATTTCTGTAAAGTTTGGGTTAATTTGCTTCAGCTGTTTCAGGGGATAAGATGAAAATGTGATTTTTCCCATAAGGTTCTATGTTAAACTTAAGTTCCGCACGGGGGGCTATGTTTTTATCGGATCGGAACGAAATGAGCAATCTTTGTTAAAAAAAAGTCCGCAAATTTTCACTTTTTACCTAATTCGATTCACTTTATATTGAAAATGCTTCATGCAAAATTACAGTGGTGTACCTTTTTTAGGAGGATTTACGGTACGTAAATCCTTCTTATGCTGTCGCTTTCTTCAGAAAAATCCCGGGTATGAATATGCACTTCGAGATCAAAAATTAATTTTTTGTGGCCAAATTCATTGCCAATTTCTTCTTTAACATTATTGTAAACTGCATAAGAAATATAACATATAAATGTAAGGTTTTAGCATAATTAAAATAGAATTGTCGAGGGAATATTTAGCAGTTGACATTGTGTCACGTGACAAGTTAGTTATACATAACTTCACATATTACCGTAGTTGTAGAAATAATAGTCAATTACCTGTGACCTGAATATTTGTAATGTTTCTGAATTTAAAAGATGCAAAAA
>MJUU01059096.1:24065-42938 GCA_002080025.1 Modiolus philippinarum | reverse complement strand
TGCTGTACTGCTGATGGCTCATCTATTTACATATCATTCTTCTGTGACCTTCAGGCTAGTCTTCCATTCAACAAAGTAAAGTCCATTCTGTTCTTTGACTGGTACTAATATCTACAGGTCTAGCATCCTATCTTAAGTTGTCTATAGATGAGTATATCCTTCAGTAAGAAATTCTCCCTACTTTTATGCACATTGGATAAAGATGTATACATCCTCTTTCACATGTTTTTTACTGTTTGAAGATATCTTTGATAACAAAAAAGTTACAGTCATTTTAATAACAGGGGTTAGTCCTCAGATTTGAAATATTTAAGGAAATAAATTTATGGTTTACATGTATATGGGTGGTCATTTTTGAGGCCAAAATTTCTGCTCGTTATTGGACGGATCAGTTCAAAACTTTGTAGAATGATTGGAAATATGGTGGAAATTATGCAGAATTATTTTTATTACTGAAACGATATTTACAGAGGTCTAATAGATACGAGAACACAATTAGGTCCCTTTAATACACAACACGAATATAGTTCTTACAAAAATAGTGTATTTCTCCATATTTATTTTTCTTTCCTTTATTCTACATATTTAGTATTTTTTATGGGTTTAAAGGAAAGAAGAGACATTAAATAACAATTAAAATTTGGAATTTAATTTTAAATCAATGCGCAAGGAGTAATTAGGTTAAGTGCAAAAAGGTGAAAATTGCTATATTCGGAAGCCCTCCATCTTTACCAATGTGGGTTCCCTCAGTTCTGGGAAATTTAAAAGAAACTGAAATGGGAAAAGTTCCTAGTTTCTGTATATTTTTTCACACTTAGACTGTTCTGTAAGTATGCCAAATCTCATGAGGATAGAGCAGGTGCGATTTTTTTAATTGGTCTTTACTTTTGTTTATTTTTACAAAGACAAATAGGGGAAAATAATTGTGTTCTTAGGCCTTATGGGTATCGCCATTTTGGATCGGAAATGACGAAATATTGATACAGATTATTTTAATTTCTATCTCTAACAATTACAGAGAAGACACGATTCAGAGAAAGGATGCTGGGTAATCATGGGTTTGACCAAGAACCGGATAAATTTTCAAATTGAATTTACCAATAGATATTCAAATCAGTGATATGATCGTGAGCATGGCATACAAGTTAAATATCGTGAAAGATATGATAAATATATCCCNTGTATATTTTTTCACACTTAGACTGTTCTGTAAGTATGCCAAATCTCATGAGGATAGAGCAGGTGCGATTTTTTTTTACAAAGACAAATAGGGGAAAATAATTGTGTTCTTGGGCCTCATGGGTATCGCCATTTTGGATCGGAAGTGACGAAATATTGATACAGATTATTTTAATTTCTATCACTAACAATTACGGAGAAAACACGATTCAGAGAAAGGATGCTGGGTAATCATGGGTTTGACCAAGAACCGGATAAATTTTCAAATTGAATTTACCAATAGATATTCAAATCAGTGATATGATCGTGAGCATGGCATACAAGTTAAATATCGTGAAAGATATGATAAATATATCCCATATGTAGAAAATTCTACATTATTTTTCATTTTTTGTCGAAATTCAAGTTGAACAAGTTTTGCCTAGCCTCCTGTTCAAAGCTAACTAAACGGATACATATTCTCTTTTTAGCTAGGATATATATCACGTTATTCGACGATTTCGTTAAAAAGTATCCATATTCGGTAACAAAAATGCCAATTTTTCTGACGATTTTTTTTTATTATAATCCATATGATGATGCAGTATACAGTGCACATCAACGTGCTGCAGTAGAAAGCAAAAATAATTACTATGGTCTTCTATACAGTGTACACGATGAAACTGTAGCCTTGAATACAGGTGAAACTGTTCAATTATGTAAGACTCAGGTACAGGTAAATTTTGTTAATTGGTACAATCAACACAGCTGTCACTTGTTTTACAGGTAGGGTCATAAATCATTCTTTGGTAACTTTAAATGTTCATTAAGGTAAAATAATATACAAAGATCGTATATATAATAGTAACTTCCCTTGAGTTCGGTAATTTTTAAAATGAGAACAAATTGTCAGACTATAGAGAGGATATTTCATTTGGTTTGACAACAACACGTGATATTGAGAAAAATATGAAAAAAATCTTTATTCAAAATTAGTCTTTTGTTTTGTCTTATGTCTTCTACATCTGTTAAAACGATACTTTTCACGTACGTTATCAATATCGGCGCAACATGCCTAAAAATAGAGAAGCAAAAATAAGACCAATAAATTTGTCGGGCTGGCCATAATTCACATTCTACACTGCCTAGTTACTTTCCGAAAGAAAGAAAAAAGAAAAAATACCTTAGTATATTATTCATTCAAAAAGACGAATGGGCAAGAAGTGAGGTCAACAGATGCTTTAATTTTGTAAATTTAGCATATACCGCGTACCTCGTCACAACTGGGGAGACGGAAATGTGTAGCGCGGGGGTACGGAAACCGAAGCGGCAGATACCAGGTCAGTCGGGAAAAATGTCGGATACAGTTGTACACGTTTTAGATGTCACATTCTATATATATTGCACGGAACAAAATGACCATTTAGGAGTATTTTGAGACTAGTTTAACCGCATTAATCGGCCTAGAAATTGGTGAACACTTCTGTAATATATGACGGTTGTCGTCAGAAATGAAAGAAGCACCCCTTTGTCAGCCGATTTTGCAAAATTAAATGATAAATAAAGATGTTTTTGTGCAAACATGTCTTCCTACTGTTATTTCCTAGAGGCACAACAGAACATTTCATAGATCCAACCCCTTGAAAAGGCAAACCATCAAGAATTCTCCACGGATGAAATGTGACGTACGGGGAGACAAACCATGGTGCAGTTAGGGGACAATGAGCAAAAAGAAAAAGATGTTATTGAAACGTAAAATTGACCACCCATGCCTCAATATTACGGTACTATCGTACTTTCATGATGAATTTGTCATTTGCATACTAAATTAACTATATGCGTGGCATTGTGTGTTCACGCAACGAGCTTGAAGGAAGTTAAAGGGGGTGTCCATTTAAATTTGTGGCTGGGACGGCCTTGTGCGGTTTTGAAGAAAAGATTTAATATTGGTGCAAATGAAAGTAAATATTCTCATCCAAATCGTCATGACAATAACCAATTTAAATTTGATTTGAAGAAAACAATTGGGGGAAGTACAAATTAATAATTTGACTGACATTTGGTGAGATTAAAAAAAAAGTTTAAACGAATTTAAAGTATTATTTGTATTTTGATATTTACCAAAGGGTCGATGCCTATGCAATTGGACTGTTAGTCCCTGAGGGTAATCTCCAACCCAGTAGCAAGTACTTCAGTGCTAGCCCGAAAACCGATTTTATTTGGAAACTTGCAATAGGAGTATATCCCTTTCGCGCAGCTCTGTCCTTAGCTGATTTTGGCTTTGGTGTTCAGATCAATTGGTAATCTTTTCTTATTGGGGTCCAATGATAAACTGCTGGCAGCCATTTAGGATGGGAACCTGAAAACATCTTTTTGAAGGGGACATTCAAGGGCTATTGTGACCAAGTTTGATTCTAATTGGCTTAGTAGTTCAAAGACAAAAGGTCTCTGAATATATTCTATCATAGGATCCGATGTTCAAGTTCCCCGCTGGCAGTCATCTTATACAAGTTTCGAATCTAAAAAAATCAAGTTTTCTATAAGAGAACACCCAAAGACAATTGTGGCCAAGCCTGATTGCAATTGGCTAGTGAAGATCTCTGAGAGCATTTCCCCCGATGAGCTAAAAAAAAAAATCACAGTTATTAAGGATGTATTCTTGTCATGTTTCAGTCTCGTTGAATTCTCGTTTGGAAATAATTCAATAAAGTATGAGAAAAAGTTAAATACTCTGAGCTAGATTTTTTTTTCGGTGATGATCATTGTTTATTGTCTCTTTTATGACAACTTCTTGTGGATATATTAATGGAATATACACATATATAGTCAGTAAATTAACTATTGTTAAGTGACAACACATATCATCAATGAAATCTTCAGTAGAAATTAAAGGATCTAGCTTACCTAATTTATTTATTTGCCTTTACCAAGTTTTTAAGAAATTCTGCTTCGTTAGTGTACATATACAGGTCGGCTAAGAGAGGAGCATTATTCGTTCCCACTGGACCCACTGGAATGCCGAAAGTCTGTTGAAATATCTTGCCTCTAAACAGAACAAAAATTCAAACATCCCGATTACCTGTTCTTCAGTGTAGTAGCGTATATAACCTTTTGGTACCTTGTTAGGGACCGACCATTTAACCTGAAAAGGGGGGGGGGGTTATGGTTTATTTTTTACCCGTGTATCAACAAAATTTTTTTTTCAAAATTAACATTATTTTTTTGGGCAGAAAGCCACCTTCAGAAAATTTTTTTTCATNATTTTGGCAGCCAAAATATTTTTTTCACTAAAAATCAGAAACAAAATATTTTTTTAGAAAAAAACCATAGCCCCCCCCCCCTTCAAGTTAAATGGTCGGTCCCTTAGTAAAATACTAGTAGGTAGATGTATATACTAAGTATACAAAACAAAATACCTAAGTTGCAAAAAAAAACCCAGTAAATTTCGTTATGCTGTGCACGTGATCTCTCATCAGCAGCATTAAAATCAAATATACATGGAAAGCCATAATCCAGACGTAGTACAAAAGGAAGTACTCATTTCTATAAATATCGAAATAGGAATCCAAATCCAGTACTAAGGACATCTAAATAGTGCCATACACGGATTGAAGCCTAAGTATTTTTCAGTGGTTAGAATTCTGATAAAAGCAGTAAATTTCTATAACAAAATAGAATGTTTTCAACGAGTGAATCTTTGAAAGAGACCAGGTTTTCAAGAGTATCCACACACGATTAATGCTACTACGTTAGTAAACAGTATCGCAGTACTCTTGCTGACCTTCCTTCGATTCAGACAAAATCTTTGTTAAGATAATGGACAGTTCTTTGGGAGAACAGTTAGAACAACCGGTAATGTACCGTTGTTTGAACGGACATTTAAGAGGTTTGGATGTCCAGTACAAACTAGGTAAATGGTTAGATTTGTTGTTGGTAGAAATGTTTAATGACGCCACAACAAAAGATTCAAGATTAGTCAGGATTACCTATTTATCCATAGTAATAGTTTTCTATGTGGGGTTGTCTTAACTGTCATCTACACCAAGTTCTTGAATCAGGCAATATGATACTATTTTTACACACAAACACAACATTGTTTGAAGCTTTATCTGCAGGAACGACAACATACTTTTCGTCAAGGGAGGAAAGACAAGATACCTGAGCCCAGTTTTCAATTTGTGCATTCTACGTTATACTAAAAACCGGATAGCTTTTATCCACTGTTTCTGTGTGTAAATGTTATCTACATCATATTCACTCTTGATCTAGGATCTGGTGTATTCTTTCAATTATGGTACCAGTTGAAACGTTGAGGCTCTCTGAATTGCAGGCCTTTGGACATATCTTTACGTAGACCATCATGTTGAATAATGTTCAGATTACCTTTAATGACGAGGTCAGATGGTTGGCTCAGAAAAGGTGAAAATGTCAGTTGATTACCGTTAATTTAATATCTGCATACGGCATTTTCGACATTTTATGTGTCATCAGTGCAGATCAAGTCAAAACATTTTCGGGACCAAAGGATGTAAAAACGTTGACAGGGAGCTAACTAGATATGATAACGCAACCCTCAGTCCACTTTCTTATCGTATCTAGAAACTAACAACCAACAGGATATAAATAAAAAGCCAAGATCACATAAGGAAAAGCTTTATATGAAGAAATACTGCTTAGTTTTAACCATTTTCAGAGTAAGGACATTATAAAACTGGGTTTCGAGCCAGCATAGATGTGCTGAGCTATTGAGCAAAATTTCAACCTCGTTCATGACTAATTGTAGATAAGATCTGTGAAGTTATTAATTTAGGTAATCCAGGACGAATTTATCATTAAAGTATGATGTAATATCGAGGCATAAATGGTCAATTTAACGTTTCAATAACATCTTTTTGTTTTTGCTCACTATCCCCTAGCTGCACCATGGTTTGTCTCCCCGTACGCCACATTTCATCCGAGGAGAATGCTTGATCGTATG
Source organism: Modiolus philippinarum (assembly GCA_002080025.1). Classification (NCBI taxonomy): domain Eukaryota; kingdom Metazoa; phylum Mollusca; class Bivalvia; order Mytilida; family Modiolidae; genus Modiolus; species Modiolus philippinarum. Next base: position 36,802 of record MJUU01059096.1, on the reverse strand, counting down.
CCTTTTCAAGGGGTTTGATCTATAAAATGTTCTATTGTGCCTCTAGGAAATAACAGTAGGAAGACATGTATGCACATAAACATCTTTATTTATTATTTAATTTTGCAAAATCGGCTGAGAAAGGGGTGCTACTTTCGTTTCTGACAACACTCGTCATATATTGCAGAAGTGTTCACCAATTTCTAGGCCGATTAATGGGGTTAAACTAGTCTCAAATACTCCTAAATGGTCACTTTGTTCCGTGCAATATATAGAATGTAACATCTAAAACGTGTACAATTGTATCAAGACATTTTCTCCGACTGACCTGGTATCTGCCGCTTCGGTTTCCGTATCCCCGCGCTACACACTTCCGTCTCCCCAATTGTGACGAGGTACGCGGTGATATATTTAAATGTACTACATCCTCTAGAGTGACGTCGAACTGTATATCAGTCCCAAGTTGGGCCTTGGTTTGAACGGCTATTCATCAATGTCAGAAAATTCACACTGAAGAGAATGAACGGTCTGTAACTGGCCAGTGCCTTATCAAAAGCATATGACATGTTGAAAACAGGACAGGCAAAATATTGTACTGTTACGGCTTCTTTATTAAACTAGCAAAATGGGACATTTTTATGTTAACAAAATGTAACTTCTTAGAATCATTCGATGTATCCAGTGGGGATCTTTGTAGTATAAAATTGTCCACATTTATTTACAAAACATTCAGAATCGAGACGGCATCTCCGCCTGTCTGCATATTTATACATATCAAGGAAGAAAAAATGCAAACAAAATACGTGTACCAGAGATCTAATTACGATGATCATGTTTATTTTTTTTTATTATTTAGTTTTCATTAAAGTATATTAGATAGGTGCACCAGAAAATTGTATATTTTCGTGTTTGTTGGAAGTTGAAACATGGAATTTCTACACGGGCGTCTACACGAATAAACACCCCTGCACCTCAAAATCATGAATAAATGTAACAAAATTAAAAAATCAATCATTAGCAGATGACCCAACAGGTAAAGAAAGTGTAATTCGGCCAGTTCACAGAATGGTACATAAATATAGGTAAACGCTATTCTAAATATCAAACATTGTATCGCCTTCGTTTTTACAATTATTTATAAAAGTACTGTCTAGCCAGTTATCATTGCGTGATATAGAAACTGAAAACAACATAGATTTAAAAGAATGTTAAGAATCTTTTACGCAAAATAAGCAAAAATATATGTAAGTCATGAGTCGAACGGCGATTTTATTGAAAATGCAATAATGAACTTTTGTCATATCGTTAGTGATCGTTGTTGACATACACCTTGTAGCGGAACTCGTTGGTTATTCTTGATGTCAGTTCACAGAGCGCACTCTGCACAATGTCACGTGACCCTCCATGACAATAAAATACGTTTTTTTTTTCAACAATGAATCAAAAATACAAAAAAAAAACGAAATATGTCATTTGTGTCAGAACTATATAAGGAATTGATATTCACTTTAAGGACCTTTAGTACATCATTCGTTGTAAAATTTGTTTGAATTTGCTTCCGTGGTTTCAGAGGAGAAGATTAAAATGTGATTTTCCCATAGGGTCCAATGTTAAACTCTGTTCTGTGCTGGTCTGCTTGAGGCCATGTTTTTTATTTGGTCGAAACGAAATGAGCAATCTTTGTTAAGGACCTTTAGTACATCATTTTTGTAAAGTTTGGTTGAATTTGCTTCAGTGGTTTCAGAGGAGAACATGAAAATGTGAAACGCTAACGGACGACGAATGATGGCAATAGCTCACACTTACCCTTTGGGTTAGGTGAGCTAAAAATTGGCAAAAGTACATCCTACCTTAAAAGAAAACATTAAAAAGTAGAAAGAAAAAAGCAAATGGAGAGACAGAAAAGCCATAATTCTGTGAACAGTGACAAAACTATGTTCAGATCTGAATAAGAAAAAAATGAATTGAAAATATCATACAAAAACATGACACTTCATATAGTGAATAATTTGGAAATGAAATCGGGTAATATGGTTCAAACTAAAATTAGTTGCCATATGATAGGTTGCGTTAAAATTCGCTTTGAAAATCTTTTCTTATGCAACACTTGTACAACATTCCTGATATAATAATTAGAACCTCACTTTTTAACACACGGTGAGCCTTTGCCATCACTTGACATTTGCATCCTCAAGTCGTCTGTTGTTAACTTTTCATTCAAAGATGTTCTCAAGATGAAGCCATGGGGCAGATTGGAACCAAACTTTGTCACAATAGTCCGTTGTGTTCCCATTGAAAATTATATCCGGCAAGTTCACATCCAATAAAGATGGTCACCAGGGGAAACATAGTTTAACATTGGACCCTATGGAAAACAAATTCAAAGATTTTTTTTATCAGAAAGTACCACTCCAATTACAACCACAACTTAATCACATTGGTCTTTAGATGGTCCCTTCCAAAAATAGGGTATGAGTCATGGCTGTACCTCTTCCAAGATGAGGGTAGTCAGGGGAACATAGTTTAACAATGGAAAGATATTCAAAGATCTTTTCAGAAACTACCAGTCCAGTTAGGACTACACTTAGTCACAGTAGTCCTTAGATGGTCCCTTCTAAGAAAAGCTATCTGTCAGATTCGTACCTCATCCAAAGATGGCCATCAGCGGGCAACATAGTTTTACATTGGACATCATGGCAACACATTCAAAAATCTTCTTTTAATCTACTAATCTTGTTATTACAAAACTTAGTCTCAATGGGCCTTCAGTGGACCAGCAGGGCATACCTCTTTTAAGATGGTTATTTTGGAACCTATGGAAAACACATTCAATTTCTTCTCAGAAACTACTACTAGTATTCAAGTAACAACCATGTAGACTTAGTCACAATGGTTCTTTGATGGTCCCTTCCAAACAAGGTATTAGGCAGGTCCGTACCTCATCCCAGATCACTACCAGAGTTGAACGTACCTTAACACTGGACCCTATGGAAAACACATTCGGAGTAAAATACTGAGCCATTTGGAATCCCTGCCGTTGGGTGTGGGGTTTCCTCACCGTTCATTGAAGATCTTATGGTGGCTTTAAATTGTTATTACTCCCCTTTGGGTCGTTGTCTCTTTGACATATTCCCCGTTTCCCTTCTTTTTCTATTAATAGTCCTTAGATGGTCCCCTCTGAAAATTGTAACTAGCAGGTCCTTACCTCATTTAAGATGGCTACCATCGGAGAACATAGTTTAATATTATACTCTATGTAAAACACATTCAAACATCTTCCTTTTCTGAAACTACTCTACCAAACTTAGTTACAATTGATCGTAGATAGTCCCTCTAAAAAGGTATTCATTTGGTCGTTAACTAATCCAAGATGGTGGCCATTGGGGTACGAACCTAATGGGATGTGGTATTCATTTCATGCTACTAAGCCGGCCATGGTCCAGGTGAGCAATACAGACTCTTGAGGGCCTCTTTTTCAGATGTGCAGAAATGTTCATCTTGTACGTATTCTGTTACGCATATACACATGGCTAGTGTAGTATCAGTGAAGAAATACATGCTTAAACCAAAGATAAAGGCAATACCACAGCAGCAATGATCAAAGAAAGCATATAAAAGTAGAGACAGCATCAGCACTAATCCACTAGCCATGTTAACTCAATAAAAACTATTATATCTGCCCCTTTCATTAAAATTGTGTAGATGACACAAAACTTTCAAACTGTATGCAGAAAATGGATATGATTGTCCTTTATCTTGATGTCACCAATACACCTTTAACAGCAATTCAGAAGCAACAGCAGCATTCTTTCCAAACTTTCATGCAAGTCTTTGTGCAAGTATTTCCATCAACAAATCACAAATTTTAAAGCAACTGGTTATACATGTACTACTTGTGAGAATCTTCAAAGCTGATATCACCTTCAAAATGTTTGTCATGTGTCTATAGTACCCAATAAGTTCTTAATTTGATTTCAAATTCAACCCTATACAATCATGCCAAACCAGTGCATGCTTTGCCATGGTGGGATCTAATTTTGGTTGCGTTAAGCATTACATGACTGCAGAGATATTGTGTATCAATCTTACTTGAGCAATTTCAACAATAGCCAGCCATGCTCAGAACGGGCAGTCTTTGTTAAAACACTCTTAGAAGAGAATGGGTTTGCTAATGTCTGGACAAACCCTAATTTGTATCACCCAAATACTTTTTAAAATTTATTTAGTCAACGTTTATTTGATACTTATCTTCAAAACTTGCATTGTGAAATTGACAAAAATTGTAAAGTAGAAAGCTATAGCAAATTTCAGTTGAATTCTCATATGAATGCTTCATTTTGTGATAAAATAAGAGAAAGCAAATACAGAAGTGCTTATTTTAAATTAAAACTTAGCTCACATCCATTAAAAATTGAAACTGGCCGTTATCATAGACCATTCCCCATACCCAGGCCCGAGAGGTTATGTACTACATGTGATAAAGTAGAAGACGAGTCACACTTTTTAATAAGCTGTCAAAAATATACTGATCAACGATCCACTATTTTACAAAATGTGAACGATAAAAATTTTAGTAACTTAAATGAACTTGATAAATATATTTTTCTTATGAGCAGTAATAATGTAAAACTTATAAATACTGTAGCTAAATTTATTTATGAATGCTTATTTCATTAATGAAACTTTGTAAACATTGTTTAATGAGCCTTTAATTTGTCATTGTCAAGCCCATTGTATTATTATGTGGTTGTACAATAAAATATTGTTATTGTTATTATTGTTATTGTTATTGGTGGTATCTAATAATGGTCAGCTGCCAGTTCACCCATCTCTCTGTTACACTCTCTTGTGGAGGCAACTCTAGAAATTTCTCACCAGATGATGTTCACATTTTACAGGATTGTCAGTTGTCATATGAACTACATGGTATCACACCTCCATTTTATTTCCTTAAATTTTATACCAGTATGAGTTACAGAACTTTGAACATATATCTACATTGTTTGTTTGTATGGGGTTTAACGCCAATTTCAGCTATATCATGGAAGTCAGTTTTAGTGGTTGAGGAAGCTGTAGGATCTGGAGAGAACCACTGACCTTGGGCAGGTAACTGCCTTACCTTCTCATGTATGGATGCAAGTTGAGTGCACAATTTTATGTGATTTACAAAGCAGGTTGCAAACCTACAATGGTGATAGGCTACATTACTCCCCTTTGGGTCGTTGTCTCTTTGACACATTCCCCATTTCTTATTGTACAGGAAAACTAACTACCTTAACCACTCGGCCACCTTGGCCTTCATCTACATTGTTATACATGTACATGTAAATACTATGGCAGATCTTGGGTACACAACACTCCTCAGAAACTGCGATTGGGATTTTATTCAAATAATAACCATGTGTACTGGATAATATCACATTGCCAAAATCTAGCCAGTTCTTTTAATTTTAGTTTCCGTTACACTTATGATGTTTTATTTCTTAACAATCTTCGATTTAAGAATTATCTTCATCTCATCTACCTAAATAAACTGGACATTAAAGAGTCAACTAATACACAAACATTAGCATGATACCTGGACCTTTACCTTTAGTTTGATAACTCGGAACACCTAAAATCCAAATTTTATGACAAGCGTGATGATTTTGACTTTCCAATTATGAACTTTCATTTTTTGGTTAGTAATAGCATATGGAGTCTAAATTTCACAGCTCATTCACTACTTTCGTAAATGTATAGTCGACAGAGCGAAATTGCTGTCTCAGAAGCTACTTAGCGACGTTTATGTTCAATCACTGTTTATAATGTCATTCAAAATGTTTTGTGGTCGTCATCACGATTTGACAGATCGTTGCAAAATTGCCTATTTCACAAATCAAGATGGACATCTTTCAATGGATCGAGTTATTACTGGATTGGCACATACCAAATTTAACAAAAAACGGTACAGTATGACAGATGTCACTAGTGAAGCAGGTCATGCTTACCCTTCAGGAGCACCTGATGACACTCCTGTTTTTGTTTTTTTTTGGGGTGTGTGTGAAGTATAGTGTTTTTTAGGCATTATTTGTATTATGTTCTGTTTGTTTCGTCTTTGTCATATACGTTCTCTGTCTGTATGTAATCCTTGTATTGCCATGTGTTCTGGATTTATTATTTTCTGTTGTTGTTTCGTTATTCATTTAGAAATGTATTTCCATGGCAATGGTCGCCTATTTGAAATCTTGCAGACCAGAGACCTATTCTACATTTATAAGATAACCTTTCTGCAAATTTTTCGTTGAATTCCCAGCACTTTTATTTTTTCCCATTTCCATGGCAACTTGTGCAATTTTGAAATGCACTTTTTGAGATAGGGATTCATTTTTCTGTGAAGCTTGGTCAAAATTCGATCGCGTGTATTAGTCACCGAATAATTAATCTGTCAAATTTTTGACAGAAAGAGGAGAAAAAGAAAAAGACGGAGAATAATAAGATTTGAGTAACTTAATTACTTTGGATAAAAACACAGTGTCTTTTGAACGAACTACCATATCAGAAAATTAAATTAAAAGAACTGCACATCTTAAAAAATCTTTATAAAATCTTATGAAATTTTGAGCGCTTTGAAACTTTTAATTTACCCCCCCCCCCNTTTTTTTATCAACATGGCAATGGTCGTCATTTTGAAAATTTCAGATCTGAAATCAATTCTATACATATAAAGTAATCTTCCTTTTAAATTTCATATATTGAATTTAACAGCCTTTTTCATTTCCATTGCAACGGTAACATTTATTGAAATTCTTAGACCATAAAGTTTCATGAAGTTTGGATCAAAGGTGTGTGAGAAATCAGTCACACAAAATCCAGATGGAAAACGGAAGACAAAAAATAATAAGGACAGTAAAAACAACAAATCTCCCATAAGTCTGTCTAAGCTTCGTTTGTGAGACTTAATAAGAAACACAACAAAAACAACAGGTCCCCACAAACTTCCTTTAGAGGACACATGGGAGACTTACTCGCAAATAGGATTTAAATGAAAAACTAGCCAAGGACATTAAGGTATTATTAAGTTTAGTGAGGACACCATACCCATAAAAATATTTAAATTTCTTCGTTTTTTTTTGTATGTTGTAGTACTATAGTTGTTGGTTGTAACGTGAAATTTTCAAATCCCCTTACCAGACTTTTTCTCGAGATATCTAGGGCAAGAGTTACCTGCTCCTTGATGTAAAAGGGTAATGTGCATGTTTTTAGTAGACGAAAAATAACTATCAATGGTATAAACTGTAACTATCGACTACTAAGTATGTGATAACATAGAAACAACCTCATGGCCTTAACATTATCACAATTCTTGCCTAGCTTGCAATTATTTTTCGCTTTTTTTCCATTGACGGACCATATTTCACGCCATGAAAAAAGTGAATGAAAAATGAAAGGAAAGGTGGTAAATGTCAAGGAGACAACATCCCAACTCATTACAGGTAATTTAATCGGGCATGTTGTCAGTACAAACAATTCCATTACGCATTTATCGGGAACATTTGACCTGAGGTCGCATGCATACGAATCATCCCGTGGTCAGCAAATAATTAATTCATGTTACATTTTCTTTAATTTTGAAGCCTTTTTATATGGTTTTCATGAGGTATTTGACTTGAAACTGCTTAATTTCTGCATATAATAACTTGAAATGATGAATTCCACTGGAACCAAAAAATTGCAAAAATACAGCTCATATTGCTTTAATTTTTTATTTTTCTCTGCTTATTTCAAGATTATCCCCTTTTCATACCATTCTGTGCAATTAGAATTTTTCCTACCATTTCTGTTTCCATAGCAACGGTTGCCATTTTTAAGAGCAAAACTCATTTCTACACATGCTAAGTAACCTTCTTGTTAAATGCATTCAATTAGGAGCAATTTGAATTTTCCCGCTTTTTCTATATATGAAAAAGAAAGGTAATGGGGTAAATGTCAAAGAGACAACATCCCATATCCACGTTAAAACGACCCAAAATAAAGCACGGGGTCACCGTACGGTCTTTAACACAGTGAGAAACATCACACCATATAGCAAGCCCTCAATGGCCCCAAAAAGGTAAAAAAGTGAATAAATCAATGGAAACAAACCACATCCAATAACCCAAATATCAAGAAACTAAAATTTTATAAGAAGACAAGGACAAGCCAATGACCAACATATTCCTGACTTGGGACAGGCGCAAAAATTGCGGTGGGGTTAAACTCGTTTTCTTCGATCCAAACCCCCCGCCCCTATGTGTGGTGAATGGCTGAAAATAAATGCACAAAAAGACTCACAGTAAAAATCAAACTAGAAAAAAGTCAAACTTATCAAGACGAGTACCCTTACAATGAAGTACATAAAACATGAAGACAATACACACAGGTACTGTCCAGACAAATGCTCGCAGTTGCTGACAGCTAGCTAAGGACATAATATATCAAGCCTTCTTACATATGAAATTTCAATTGAAATACTTCTAAATAGATTTGGTATAACAACATCATCAATTATGAAAGAAGAACATGATATTGTGCAATGCCAAATACTGCCAATATGAAAAATTGTTTAAATTTAGTTATGGTGTAAAGCATTTAAGAGATGATCAATATTTTTGCCAACAAAAACCAGAAGTAAAGATTTAACAAAAATGCTGTATTTATATCCTTTATGAATAGGTTTGTTAAACGGATTAATAAGTTTGGAAGGACAATTTTTGAATTTATGCGCTTTGTAAATGATATTGCCATAGAAGTTTGGATGTGAAATGCCCTGATGTATAGGAGCCCTGCATGTAGAACCAAATTTTCTTGAAAAGTCAATGTATCTATAATAAAATTTAGAGAATGTTTTTATTAATTTATGATATCTAAACCCTTGATGCAGAAGATTTCAGTGATACAAAGATTTCGGTCGTTGAAGTCAGAAACATTACTACATACTCGTGCATATCGAACAAGTTGTGAAATGTAGACCCCGTAAGAAGGGGCTAACGGAACATCGCCGTCGAGATGGGGAAAATTGACTATAGGGAAGGAGAAATCATCACTTTTATCATAAACCTTAGTGTTTAACTTTCCTTGATTTATTGATATATCAAGATCAAGAACAGGAGTATAATTACTGCTGCTATTGGATTTATTTAAAGTAAGTTCTGCAGGATAAATTTCATCTGTAAATTTAGAAAATTCAGGATTATTTTAAGCCAAAATATCGCCCAAATATCTATATGTATTGTTAAATTTATCTACTAAATGCTGTTTAGAAGGGTCTTTTTGAATTTTTGCCATGAATTGTGACTCGTAGCAATAGAGAAATAAATCTGCTATGTGAGGTGCACAGTTGGTACGCATAGGAATACATATTTTTTGCCGATAGACTGTATCACCGAAACGAACAAAAATATTATCAAGAAGAAAATTTAATGCTTTTATCATATCCTTTACAAGTCCAGTTGGTATATTTGTCATGTTTGTCGTCACTGAAAAACGATTTAAATGTATTGCAACAAATGTACGTACATCCTGATTTTTTGAAGGACCATTTGATCAATTACGAAATTTCTTTGATGAGTATATGCGGTAATGTAGTATAAAGATTAGAAAAATCATAGCTATCGACAGAGGTGTATGCTTCATTAACAGATCGAAGTCTTTCCAAAACTTCTGCCGAATTTTTAACACTCCAAAAGTAGTTAATTCCACTGTATTCATAACATTTGTTGCTCAAGTTGATGACTGAGATTTTTTATGGTAGTAAGTGCACATAAAACAGAAATATGTGTAGTTGAACATTTATTGATGCCGAAATAAAATGAAATTTGAAAGGGTTTTTGTGTAGTTTAGGAAGCCAATACATAGTAGGAATGCTTTTATAATTAGAAGTTGTTCGGCTGTCCCGAGTTCCTATCGTTGTTTACGTTTGTCTTTTGTATTTTTATTCCGTTTTTTTTCTTGTGCAGTTCCCATTTACTTTGTGGCATGTAGCTATGTTTTTCGGCCATTGTAGGTGTTTCATGTTATCCTTTTTATTCTATTTTTAAGTTCAGCTGTAGCTATCATGTGATCATCAATTATTTGTGTTTCTGTTGACGTGATAGCTTGAAATGTACTAGAATTGGTAATTTCATTCCGAAGCACATCGATGTAATACTTACGTCAAACAACGACCACATTATTGACTGCTTTATCTGCCGGAACAAATATATATAGTCCATGGGCTGGAATAACCCCCCGTGCACCCCCCCCACTTATGATCCCCACCCATATTTTTCAGCCTTTCTATATCCTCTCTTCAAAATTAAACATGTTAACATGAACATAACCTGCACGCAATATTGGAACAGGCCCCCTTTTTAGACCCATCCAACGAAATTTTGGAAAATTCCGTTTTTCATCGAAGTTTTTCTTTCAATTGCTTCAAATTGTTGATTGGTGCCTCTCAGTTATGAAAAAATGGTATAGAATGATAGCCTATGGTATAAGCTTTACAAATATTCCACATAAGTACCATTTCTATACCCAATACGTTATAAAAATTGAAAAATCTTACCCCTACCTCTTCGAAATGTTTACAAAATTTTAAGATTTTTCTCGAAATCGTGTAAGTTCAACGGTCCTTAGAAACCAGTATGTTTTTCATTTCATAATTCTTTGAATTGTTTTTAGTCTTTTAATGTCCTTTCTTAAAAATCAAGCATGTTAACATGATGGAAATATGTTTTGAATGACCAAACTATCACTTTTAAATAGACAAATAAAACACATCTTTGAATATTTCCGTTTTCGTCAAAATTTCGTCCCTTTTTTGTCTCATCTTATCTATGAGTGGTTCAAATTCATGAAAAGATGGAATAAAATGGAAGTACATAATGTCTTCTTTACAACTGGTACAAATTATGGCAGTTTTGAAGTATTATAAACTTCCTACTTCCATAAAACTTACCCCTACCCCAACAAATTTACTCTAAAATTGTCAATTTTTTTGTCTATGTTCGCAAACACGCAAATTGTGTGTTGTATATGACAAGGTTGCATGAATTATATTGTGATTTCGTATTTTAACTGCCATTTGTTGACTTAAACTCAATATCTTGCCCGAAATTTATGAAAAATGGGCATTTTCTACATTTCAGATTTATCCAAAGTTCACTGTTAAATCGTTATACATTCAAAATCTGGAGGATATATTTGCAGATATGCCAATTAATTGTTCTAAGGGATATACAAGTTGTCCAAAAAAAATGCCCAGAAAAACAAGGAGCGTTTAATGTGACTCTGAATACCGAAAATCTTACCCCTACCCCAACAAATTTTCCCTAAAATTGTCAATTTTTTCTCTATGTTCGCATAAAAATGACCAGAACACGCAAAATCTGTGTTGTATATGACAATGTTGCATAAATTACTTTATGATTTGCTATTTTAGCAGCCAATTGTCGACTTAAACTCAATATTTATCCCAAAATTAATGAAAAATGGGAATTTTCAACATTTCAGATTTATCCAATCGTTATATATGTCAAATCCGGAGGATATATCTGCAGATTTGCCATCTAATTGATCTGAGCGATTCATTAGTTGTCTTAAAACATTGTTTAGAAAACCAAGGAGTGTTTAATGTGAGTCTGAATACCGAAAATATTACCCCTACAAATTTTCCCTAAAATTGTCAATTTTTTGTCTATGTTCGCATAAAATTAACTCAAACACGCAAAATGTGTGTTCAATATGACAATATTGCATAAATTTCATCACGATTTTATATATTTTGAAAGCCATTTGTTGACTTAAACTGAACATTTTATCCAAAATTGAGGAAAAATGGGAATTTTCAATATTTCAGATTTGGTCAAAGTTCACTGTTAACCCGTTAATTATGGCAAGTCTGGAGGATATATCTGCAGATATGTCAATTAATTGTTCTAAGGGATATAAGGGATATATTAGTTGTCTTGAAACAGTGTTTAAAAAATCAAAGAACGTTTTATGTGACTCTGAATACCGAAAATCTTACCCCTACTCCAACAATTTTTCCCTAAAATTGTCAATTTTGTGTCTTTGTTAGCATAAAAATATCCAGAACACGCAAAGCCTGCATTGCATATAACAATATTGCATTAATTGTATTATACTTTGTCATTTTAAGTCCCACTTGTCAGATTAAACACAATATTTTGTACAACTTTGATGAAAAATGGGAATTTTCAGCATTTCAGATATGTCCAAAATTCCTTTTTTAAATAGTTATATGTGGCAAATCTAGAAAATTAAAAAAAGTAATCAATTTTACAGTTTTTTATATACATTACAAAAATACAGCACGCGAATGCCGCAAATTTACAAAGCCGGCTATGACAGCCGGCTATCTTCAATTTCAAAACAACCACCTTTCGTTTGACAAAAAAGGAAAACACTGCCATGGGCAATTTTATGTATTTGTTCGCATGAAAATAACCAGAACACGAATAATGTGTGTTATATATGACAATGTTGTATGAATAACATCATGATTTGGTATTTTACAGCCATTTGTCGACTTAAACTCAATATTTTGTCCCAAATTGATGAAAAATGAAGATTTTCTGTATTTCAAATTTGTCAAACGTTCACTGTTTAGTCGTAATATATGTCAAATCTGGAGGATATGTCGGCAGATATGCCATTTAATTGCTCTGTACGATACACTAGTTGTCTTAAAACATTGTTTAGAAAAGCAAAGAGTGTTTAATGTGACTCTAAAT
>MJUU01059096.1:6148-17542 GCA_002080025.1 Modiolus philippinarum | reverse complement strand
TGTTCAAATTTTGTAGGATTGTTAGTCACTATATGTACTAGATCATATCGCACCGCCATTTTGATTCGACAATTTTTATAGGAGTTATGGGACTTTGACGATTTTTAGCAATACTATACAAATGGAGATCTTGTGGACTCAACTCCTCGGAAACCGTGGATTGGATTTTGTTCAAATTTTGTAGGATTGCTAGTCACTATATGTACTAGATCATATCGCACCGCCATTTTGATTTGTCAAATTTTGTTGGAGTTATGGGACTTTGATTATTTCCACATTGTTATACAATGGCAAATCTTGTGGACGCAACTCCTCAGAAACTGATAGTCCGAATTCATTCTAATTATACAGGATTGTTAATCGTTATATGTAATAGATCATATCCAACGCTATTTTGATTCAACAAATTATAAGGGAGTTATTGGACTTTATCGACTTAATGCATACTACAACATAGGGAGACTTTCTGGACACATCTCGTTTTACTCCAGTTAAGGGATTTTGCTGAAATTTTGCTTAGCTATTTGCCACCTAATGCAGTTGATCATATCCTGCCGCCATTTTGATTCTCAAAATTTTACATGAGAAATGGGACTTTATTGACTTTTCTGCGGCGGCGGGGGACATAGCTACGCGTAGCAATCTTGTTCATGTTTAAATTAAGAGATAACCATGCTGTATTTTAGGATCTGAGGGGGTAAATCGTAGATTTTACTGAGTTTTTTTTACTGAGTTTTCCGGCGACGCCGTCCAATCAAATTTAGCGTTACAAACATAAGTGCATTAGAACTTTAGTGGTACACAATCTAGCGCAAATTCAAAAGATCATATTCTGGTATGCACTGAGGTTGATGGAATATTCAGTCTCCACGTGAAATTATTAATGTTTAAAACAACATGACCTGTATTACTGCAAATTTTTCAGAAGCTCTAAAAACGCATTGTTTCGTATCCATATGTCCAGAAAATGATATCAGATATAGTCCATGGGCTGGAATAACATCTATGCAGCCCCAACTTATGAACACCACCCACATTTTTCAGTCATTTTATATCTCCTCTTCAAAATTAAACATATAAACATAGGCTTAACCTGAACGCAATGTTGGAACAGGCCCCCTTTTTTATATCCATCGAACGGCATTTGGAAAAATTTCGTTTTTGATAAAAAGTTTTTCTTTCAATTACTTTAAATTGTTGATTGGTACCTCTCAATAGTGAAAAAAATGTATAGAATGATAGCCTTCGGTATACACTTTACAAATATCCCACATAAGTACCATTTCTATAACCAATACGTTATTAAAATTGAAAAAAACCTTACCCCTACACCTTCGAAATGTTGACGTAAATTTTAAGATTTTTCTCGAAATTGTGTTAGTTCAATGGTCTCTAGGAACCAGTGTGTTTTTCATTTCATAATTCTTGCAATTGTTTTTAGTCTTTTAATGTCCTTTCTTAAAAATTAAGCATGTTAACATAATGTTTATATGTTTTGAATGACCAAAATATCACTTTTAAATAGACAAATAAAACATATTTTGAATATTTTCGTTTTCCACACAGTTTTGTCCCTTTTTTGCCTCTGATTCAAATTCATAAAAAAGTTGGTATAAAATGACAAGACAAGTAATACAATTTAGGCACAGTACGTACTACAAGAGGTTTGCAGAACATATGACAACATATATTACAATGCAACGACAGCTATAGAACAATGAATTAATAATAAGCATAAATACATGATCAATTCGTGGTTTCAAAAGAAATAATCTTTCATGTATAAAAAATAAAAAAAATAAAAAGTATATTATATGAAAATGCATTTCAATCACCCCTTGGCAGAGTGGAAGTCAAAATGAGAAAGCAGAATTCTATTTCGTTAACATGTTCACTTTTTCAAAAGCCGACCTTCAAACTGATTCGCTTTAGTCCTCTCTTAGAATTTCACAGTTTAACTGGTGGTCCTTTAGACCACTGTCATTACATGGATTATACAGACAGTCATTTATAAAAAGTTTATCCCTGACTTGTCCTCCTGTTTGGCCTGCTTCAGAATCGGGTATAATTGTTTCCTCCTCTTTTCGATCTCTATCGGGAACTGTTCATTTACACTGTAATATTTCCCTTGCAGACGATAGCCATGTTTTAGAATGGATTCAAGATCTTTTCTGCACAAACAGTGAACTACAATTGGTCTACTTCCAGTCCGACCCATCTTTTCTGCACAAACAGTGAACTACAATTGGTCTACTTCCAGTCCGACCCGGCTTTCCAAATCTATGAACATTTTTTTTAAATATATATTTTGCTTGATTCCAATATATTCACAAAGAAATGTTCTCACTTTTTGTTCACAGTCTTCATTGTTTGAATATGGAAGTCCACAGAAAATAAGATTATTTCTCATAGAATGACATTTCAGCTCCGTCACATAATCTTGTAGTTTAATAAATTTCTCATTACAAATATCAAACTCATCTGATTTACTGTCGTTGTTATTCAAATTGTGAAGTTCTTCATTTTTGTTTTGCTAATTCAATATTTAATTGCATTGGTTTCGAATTCTGTTCTAGGCTTGTATTTCTGGCTATTACTTCATTAAAAGCAGATTCTATTTCTTTAATCTTTTCTGTCAATTGTTGCGACGAATTTTTAGTTTCTTTAAAGTTGCCGATTTCTTTTTTATTTTTCCGCATTTCTTTATTTATTTGTGTTAGTCTATTCCGAATATTTGTTAAAGCTTGAAGTAAGTTTGAAAACAGTGTTTTTTTTATATCGCAGTCTTTATGAGTAAGTCTTACTTTGGTTTGTAGCAGTAACGTTTAGTTAGTCTGGAAATCGTAGTTCGCCATGATAAACGTAACTAGCGGATATATATTGTTACGCCTTTGTAACGTTATATCTTCTATCGAAAGCAAGAAAAAAGTTAATGAATATCAATTATATCTTTTGAATTTGAATAAAGTTTTGTCCAATATTGTGAAAATAAAAGTTATTTACATTATTGAACTGTGACGAACCTTTTCTGCATCGTAATTATTTGTTAAATACTATTTTTAGGACGAAATTTCCTTGCTGCTGCTACATCGTTGCTAACCGGAAGTACATAATATCTTCTCTACAAATAGTACAAATTATAGCAATTTTGAAAAAAATATAAGCTTCCTACATCCATAAAACCTACCCCTACCCCAACAAATACTCTAAGATTGTCAATTTTTGGTCTTTGTTCGCATAAAAATAAACAGAACACACAAATTGTGTGTTGTATATGACAATGTTGCATGTTTTATATTGTGATTTCGTATTTTATCAGCAATTTGTTCACTTAAACTCAATATTTTGCCCAAAATTAATGAAAAATGGGAATTTTCAACATTTCAGAGTTGTCCAAAGTTCACTGTTAAATCGTAAGATATGTCAAATCTGGGAGATATATCTGCAGATATGCCATTTAATTGATCTAAGGGACATAAGTTTTCTTAAAAACATTGTTTGGAAAAACAAGGAGTATTTAATGTGATTCTGAATACAGAAAATCATATTTATACCCCAACAAATTTTTTTCTAAAATTTTCAATTTTTTGTCTATGTTCGCATAAAATTAACTCAAACACGCAAAATGCGTGTTGAATATGACAATGTTGCATGGATTGCATCACGATTTTTGTATTTTAACAGCAATTTGTTAACTTAAACTCAACACTGTGCCCGAAATTAAGGAAAAATGGGAATTTTCATCATTTCAGATTTGGCCAAAGTTCACTGTTAACCAGTTATATATGGCAAGTCTGGAGGATATTTCTGTAGATATGCAAATAAATTGTTCTTAAGGATACATTGGTTGTCTCAAAACATTGTTTAGAAAAACAAGGAGTGTTTAATATGGTTACCGAAAATCTTACCCCTACCCCAACAATTTTTCCCTAAAATTGTCAATTTTGTGTCTTTGTTAGCATAAAAATATCCAGAACACGCAAAGCCTGCATTGCATATAACAATGTTGCATTAATTGTATTATACTTTGTCATTTTAAGTCTGACTTGTCAGATTAAACACAATATTTTGTACAACTTTGATGAAAAATGGGAATTTTCAGCATTTCAGATATGTCCAAAATTCCTTTTTAAATAGTTATATGTGGCAAATCTAGAAAATTTATCTGCAGATATGCGTTCAACTCGATGCACAAGTTTATCTTAGACTTTTGTTTACAAAAAAAAAAAAACTAGGAGTGTTCAATGCGACTCTAAATACCGAAAATTTTACCCTTCCCCCAAGAAAATGATGCTTGAAAATCCCCAAAATATTCCTGTCTGTATGAACAAAACATACTAAATTTTCTTTAAAGATGCATTTGATATGTCGCAATATGCAATTTTACACCAAAATATTGGTAAAATTGAATAATTTTGGCGATTTTTGTGAAAAATGGGAATTTTCAGCATTTCAGAAATTTTACAAAATTCAAAGTTGAATTGTTGTATAACTGCCAATAAAACACGCGGATGATCTTATATATAATATATGGGAGTCTCTGTGTATTTTTTGTTTGAAGTGACATGTTATTGGACCTTTATACAATGTTTAAGCTTTTCAATCTTAATGTAATGAAATAAATTGTGTTGATAATTGTTTTTGGGGGGAGGAGGGGAGATATGCTAGCAACTTATGAAAGTTTACTTCTCATAACATTCCAAAAGCACGAGCTTATGGAGTTTACATCTCAAAATCATTCGCTACTCAAGGGCTTGTGGTCGTTACAGTGACTTCCTTGATAGAGCTCAGTTGCCTACTAATAGAATACTCAAACAAAGGTACGTTACGAAAAACTTAAAGCCACCACTACAGAAGTTCTACGGTCTACATCAAAATCTTGTGGATCGCTAAAGGAAATCTGTTTCCAAAATGACAACAGATCTTTCCTTCTACAACTAAAGTTTGTTTTCCTCTATCGGAAAGTGGTAATCTATATAGCCCTAAATGCAGCGATATGAATGTGATTTGTATTTTTGACAACAATCCTAGATGGAAACGAAGTCATGGCCATCGCCATTATGCATCACCAAGTCTTCATGATGTATCTTTAAAAAGTCTACTTCCTTTTGTGTTTCCGATGTTGCCATTGTCCATGGATTGTTCATTCTTTTGACTGCCGGCTCAGTTTTCACTTAGTTTACTACCAATGAGTCGATGCCTCTGCTGTTGGACAATTTTTCCGCGAGGGCAGCTTATTTTACTAGTTAAGCATGAACTTGAGAAACAACAAAACCATACTATCTAGGGCGTCGTCCAGTATAAAAAGGTCCCAACCTGATGATATCATGGACACGGTGTCATCTTGTAAGGCAGGTGTCCACCCAAAAATCGTCAATACTACCACCTCATATGTAACATCAAATGACCCACGTTTCCATAATAAAACTTCTGACCTCAAGCCACTAGTTCATCCATGCTCGGTTCAGTTTGATGACATCTTAGATTATAATGATAATGAACAACATTGTACAATCTCTATATGTAGGATCAAAAACTGTAAAACATGTGCTATTTTGATAACAGATACGTTCAATTTGACAAAAAAGACGTATCATACTAGAAGCTATGACGATCTTAACTGTGCTTCTAAAAATCTTTTGTACGGTATAGAATGCAATTTATGTGGCCCCATTTATGTAGAGACTTAACGAACGCATGAATTAACATAGATCAGGAATCAACACAATGAAATTTCCTACCGTTTATCAACATTTTAGTCAACCTGATAATTCTATTCTCTCCATGAAAGTTCGTATTATAGAAAAAAATGTACCACCCTAGTAACAACTCTAACCTAAGTACACCCACGTGAGTACACCTCTACGTAGACAAAAAGAAGAATACTGGATACGTAAAACTGCAATACCATATGGTTGCAATGACAAAATTGATAGTATAGGTAATTTATCTAGCCCTAAATGCAACGATATAAATGTGATGCGTATTTTTGCGACAATCCTAGACGTAAACGAAGTCATGGCCATCGCCACTATACATCGCCAAGTCTTCATGATGTATCTATAAAAGGTTTACTTCCATTTGTTTGCAACTCTCTAGGACTGCATTGCATTCGCACACTTACTTAATTGACTTCACTGTATAAAGAATCTTTAGAAAATTCTGTTATTGACCCATCATCATCTTTATATAAATTAGACGCAGTTATCCTTTGATATTGGTCAACACCGATTATTCACACGTAAATGTAGAAGAATGCCGTTCGTTTCTACCAATAAAGTTTGCCAACAAGGGTTGGGATGTCATCAACCATGTTAATATACTGCATCACAAAAAATGTAAAAAACAAAATACCTCCATATTTTAAGGACACATCAGTTCCAATCATCTGATATACCTATAGTACTTTTCAAAAAGTGTTGTTATCTTTTCTTGGATTTGAACTCTCCCATCAAATGGAGGTACAAACACTCTTCGCTTCCGGTTATCACTCGTACGGTTGGTTAACAATACACAACTTAAAAACCATGAATACATTTTAATTATAACAAAATTAGTGCAATGTCATAGTAAACCACGATAAACAATAACATTGTAATCTAAATATGAACAGTTTTTTGAACTGTATTCAGGATGAACAACACTTGCAGTGTTGGGTTGATAACGGGAACTGTTTATTTGTGTTTAAATGCCGAAACCGAAGGGCGAACCAAATGATTTTTTTTGAAATGGCCTATACTTCACCGATTGCATCTAAAATATTCAACCATAAACGTGTATTGCAGAGTCTTACAACAGACGACCTCAAGTCTAATCCACTCGATTGTTCATGTTTAAGTTTACCTTACAGATTTAGTCCCTGTGGTCACGTCATAACGGGAGACTTGAACATCATCGAAAACCTGTCTTTCCGTGATATCTTTGCAAAGGGACCAAAATTCCGTGAACCACGATCCATCAACTGGGAGCAAAATTTTAAACTCCTTATGGACGCTGTAGGGGACTACGCCAGAAAATGGATTAAACGTGAACAAGATGAAGACATTGATTCTCTTTCAGAGTGGACTAATGCTGTGAGGCCCATGATTCTTAAACGAGGGTCAATTGGAACTAAAGCATCATCCGTTTTCCAAAATGTCGATGTTGCCAGATACTTGTCCTCCATTCACGAAAAATATGTTGTTGTTCCCGAAGATAAGGCGCCTAATAGTTTCATTTTCATATGAAAAAAAAAAATTACATCGAATGTTTAAAGAAAGAACTAGGCATTGGTAACTCCCAATCCAACCTATACAGCTACTACTATGTCTAAGGAGGAGATATTACAGAACCATAAATCTTTTTTGGTTTCCATTTGGCATTTCAACTAAAGATGAAGACATCGATCTCCCTTCCTTGTACTTGGTAGCAAAATTACACAATACCGTACAAATATACTTTGTGAAATACGACTCAGAATGACAAAAAATACACAGAGGAAGAAGTGATTAAAATATTAGAGTTTCTGATCGACAATATATTTGTCCAGTCTGGAAGACTTGTTTTTCAACAGACCATCGGAATTCCAATAGGCACAAGCTGTCCACCTCTTAGCCGATTTGTTTTCTCCACCCTTATGAGGCTGAATTCATTGAAAGGCTTCTTAAAAATTTAGACAAAAAACTGGCCCAGTCCTTTAATTTCAGCTTTCGTTATATGGATGATATTTTATCACAAAAAGACCTCGCTTTGTTGATTTTCTTTATCTTACTTATCCAAAAATATCTCAAAATAAAGGAAACCACAATTACTCCCACATCGGCTTTGTTATTTGACCTTCATCTTATAATTGACAAAAGAGGTACATATCAAACTAAGCTGTATGACAAACGCGATGACTTCACTTTTCTAATAGTCAACTTTCCTTTTCTTTGTAGCAACATTCCAAAAGCTCCAGCATAGGGAGTTTACATCTCACAACTCATTCGCTACTCAAGGGCTTGTGGTCGTTACAGTGACTTCCTTGATAGAGCTCAGTTGCTTACTAATAGACTCCTGAAGCAACGGTACGTTCATCACTACAGAAGTTCTACGGTCGACATCACGATCTTGTGGATCGCTATTGGATATCTGTTTCCAAGATGACAACAGATCTTTCCTTCTATAACTAAAGTTTGTTTTCCTCTATCGGATTTGACTTTACTACCGGAGTTGATATGTTCAACACGGCGGGTGTCTATAAGAAGCAGGAGATGCTTATTCTACCGGTACACCTGATCTCACCCATGGTTTTATTGGGTCTGTGTTGTTCATCTTTATGTGGGTCTTAATTTTTCTTTTTTTTTGTCCCGTACTCAAGTGGTGTCATTGTTTCTTAGTGTTTCCAATGTTGCCATTTTCCATGGATTAATCATTCGTTCTTTTGACTGGTTCGGTTCTCATTTACTTTAACGTAAACAGCTTAGATAGTGTGCTTGATTGAAACCTGTTCATTTATAAATATAACTCGCCTAAAAACCTGGTATTATAAACAATTCGATACTATGGAAACTTAACTTGAGATACTTGCAAACATATGTAATTATATAATATTCTCACGATTAATAGTAAAATTTTATGAAATTATGTAAACATATAGCACAAGCTTTAAAAAAAGGATGTATGTGAATACTTAAAACTTAAGATCTATTGATAACTTACTTGAATAATAATATGTTTATTTTCGTGACACCTGCTCCTTGTGGAGTATGGGTAGAATGATTTTGTATGGATCTCTGTTCTCTTTCATTTGTTTCTCTGTCCGCCTTGTTGGTCCTACAGTATTGTGTCTACTGGTACAGTTGGATTTAGCATATGTGTTATGGTCTCATGTTCATTTACTCCTTATCCTTTCGTAAAATATGAACGTATTCAGTATTACTCTTGAAGTTATTAGTACTTTTCAATTCAATTTGAAAGAACTCTTAATTATATTCAATTTTTCATTTGTTCATATGTTTTGCTTCAAACTGTAGTTTTTTTTGGAATGCTATGTATATGAGGTATGAACACAGGCCCAATGGTTACTTCAGGATGGATAACTACAATCTTGGTTCTACCATATTTTTGTAGAGACTTAGTTTTATTTGCATTTACAATATATCCTTACATTGTTATTTAAAACTAGAACTTTTCTGTTTTCTGTTCTGTTTCTATGTATTTGTAGCGACTTTGTCTTATGTTCATTTATTCCATATCCTTTCATTGTTTATTTAATACATACTACAGCAGGAGAAGATAAATAATCTCATTATCCATGTGGTAATACATGGTGTTATGTAGTTCACATTATTACATTATTCATGGTATTCACAGCGGGGAGCATTTGACCCTATGGAAAGACCATCATTTAAAGATCTTCTCAAAAACTACTATTCCAATTACAACTAAGCCACCATGTTTTTTAGACGGTACCTTCAAAAAACGGTATCTGGTAGGTCCATATCTCATCCAGGATGACCGCCAGTGGGGAGCATAGTTCAACCCTTTTGGAAAAAATCGAAGATATTTATATCAGAAACCACTTGTTTAGTTTCAACAAATCTTAATCAAAATGGTCCGATTATGGTCCATTCAAAAAAAAAAAAAAAAAAAAAAAAAAAAAAAAAATCCGGCAGGTCAGTACCTGCCGACATAATTCAACATAGGACTCAATATAGAACACATCCAGAGATTTATGGAAAATATAAACTTCTAGTCCAAATACAACCGAACTTGCTTACAATGGTCCTTACCTACAATGTAGTACCTTGCAAAAAAAGGTATCCGGCATGTCTGTACCTCATCCAAGATTGCGTCCAGTGTTAACATTGTTTAAAATTTGGCCTTATGGAAAACATAGTCAAACTAAAACAATACTTACTCACAATGGCCCTTGGAAAAAAACTATCTGGCAGGGTCATACCTCATCTAAGATGCCTGTCATTGGGAATTTAATAATGGACAATATGGAAAACACATTCAAAGATCCTTTCAGAAACTACTCATCCAATTATCACAATGGTCCTTTGATGGTCCCTTCAAAAAATGTATCCAACAGGCCCATACCTTATCCAGGATTCCTGCCAGTGACTAACATTGTTAAGTATAGGACCAAATGCAAAACACATTCAAAGATCTTCCATAGTGCGACAGTGTTTTACAAGCAGACTGGACAAGTTGACCCATCTACAAAAATATGTTTTGTCTTATTTTTGCCTTTTCAAGATAGTGGTCTCGGAGTTAGTAGTCTACCTGTATTGGAGTTTATTTGTATGCTTACCATGCTATTGGGAAACCGGGTAGAGAAAGGTGAGGTTTGGGTACCCATAACCCGATTTGACCCTACTGTACGTTTTTGCTAGTGCCGGTAGGTGCGAAATTTGTAGGTGGGTGATGACATGGGATTGAGATTTTCTGCCGTTGTAGGTGTTTAATGTTATCTTTGTATTCGAATCTTCTTCTACCAGAAGCTACTAATCAAATAGCAACCAGACTTTTGAACTGCAAGCGGGGAACATAGTTTAACTTTTGAACCTTTTGAAAACACATTTAAAGATCTCAGAAACTAATGGCCCAGTTACAACCGAACTTAATCACAATTCTCTTTAGATGTATTTAAAAAAATGTCTCCGGGAGGTCCCTTCCTCATTCTATATGGCCGCCAGTGGTGACCATAGTTTATCATTGGACATTCAAAGATCTTCTCAGAAACTGCTAGTCTAATTAAAACCAAACTTAGGCACAATGGTCTTTAGATGGTCCCTTCCGAAACCGGTACCTTATCGAAGATGGCTGCCAGTAGGGAACATGTTATAACATCGAACCCATGAAAAGAATTGGTCTATGAAACCACTAATCTAATTGGAACCAAGCTTAATTACAACAGTTCTCTATTGGACCTCGTCGTGATTTTTTGGGGCATTTTTGCATCAAATCTAAGGTGGCCCCAGCTGGGAACATAATTTAACATTGGGCCCTACTGGAAAATTTCATGTCTCTATATCTGTCATGTCCAGGTGTATGATACAGGCTCTTGAGAGGCTCTTATTTATTTGCAGTTTTTCTTATATGACTGAATGATATTGATGAAATTTTCATTGACTCTTTAAAACATCATGTCATAGTTCATCTTTCAGACATGAATATTTTTTGCCAATGGTCATAAGGGAGATAGAATTTGTGCACTGGTAAGCCGTGCACAAGTCCTCCTCAACAAATGAATGGAATGTGATGAAACTTTTAAACTTTAGGGACCGACCATTTAACTTGAATGGGCGGGGGAGGGGGGGGGCTATGTTTTTTTTTACGAAAAAAAATATTCCGAAGCTGATTTTAGGTGAAAAAATATTTTGGCTGCAAACAAGATGAAAAAATATATTCTGAAGGGGCTATCTG
>MJUU01059095.1:104919-130289 GCA_002080025.1 Modiolus philippinarum | reverse complement strand
CGAAAAATGATTCCAGACCATGTGCTATGGTAATTAAATTTTTCATATCTGATATTAGCTTAAATAGATTTATATCAATGGTAAATGTTGTAAAAAGGCTAACAAAACTGACCGTTATGATGATTGCATAGTCAAACCACATTTATAATTTATAATATACAATAAAACCAAAATTCAATCAGATTTTCATCAATATTTTGCAGGTTCAAGGTTGAACGCCCCTCTCTTTTTGTGTAAAAAATCTAATTTCATGCCTGCCAAAAATCGATAAAAACTGGCAAATAATCGACCAAAAAGCGCTTTTCCTGGAACCTACTGGAGTCCCAAGCTGGATCGTCCGGTGTATTTTTTGGGAGGGGCAAATTTTTGGCTTTCTTGAAGCGTTTTTGGTGTAGCAGGAGACGACGTACGTCAGTGATGACAATAATGATAGACTGACAGACGGACACCAAGTGTGGCTTGACTAGGTCGTCTGCTACTTGATTCGGATGTGGTATTTATTGAACTTTGGCTTCAAGTATTATTAGAGTTAGGTAAAACTTTTATTAATTTTATCCAAAGGGGCATTCAGTAGTAGATATGAAATACTATTCAAATGGTCGGTTTTGCAGGTCGAGATCTTCCTTATTTTGGGCAATCAGATAGACTTAACACAATGTGTAAACGTATCAGCAATGGATATATAAAAATAAATATTTCCCTGTAAGAAATTTAAATTAACAAAATTAGGAATTTAAACACCACTATGTTTATAAATTATTCAATGTAATGAAAATATATACTTTTTAACTAGAAAAAGTGTGAAAAAAAAAAGATGTTATCATAAATATAATAATTATTGGTCAATTTTAAAAACACAGAATTTAAAGAAAGATAACTCCAAAGCCAACTCTTCTACAAAGGTACAGATATGGCACTTATTTTTAAAGCTGAAATAATTTATCTCTTTATATCTCTTTTTTTTATAAATCGGGAAGGTAATGGTAGGTTTACACTGCCGATCAAAGCAACTCGATCGAACTCGATCGATGAATATTCATGAATATTCATCGATCGGGACACTGATCTTGAATGCTCGTGTTCGGTCTACTAACCAAATCGGGGCGATTTTACTAACTCTGCTGAACTCGAGCTGTGTTCCCGAATATTTTTGACATGTCGCTTCCAGACCAACTCGATTATTACTCGATCATTACTCGACTAACACGATTCACTCTTTTTTTCTATACAAGATCTTCCCGACAATAACCCGATTTTTTGCCGACCTGTATCCGACTTTTTCTCGACCACTCAAGACTTTTACTCGATATAACACGACAGCATGTCATCTTTTCACAATATCACAACATGAGGTTTTCAAGAGCCTCAGTGTCTCACTAGGGCCTTACATCAGTTTTTAATGGAGCCATCCAATGGACTCCAATGACTATTGTGATCAAGTTTGGTTGATGATCATCTTTGATATGATGAGAATCTGCCAGATACTATCTCAAGTGGGGACCAACCAAGGATTATTGTTTTCAATTTTGGCCAATTGGCGAAGTAGTTTCAGGGTAGAAGATCTTGGAATGCCTAAGTAAGGTCGAATATTAAATTATGTACCCCGTTGGATGGCATGCAGACAAGATAGATACTATTTTGAAATTGGAACATCCAGTGACTACTTTGAGAAATTTTGGCTGCAATTGGTCCAGTGAAAATCCTTCTGGTACAATGTTTAACTTTGTCTCCCTTTAGCGGTCATCTTGTATTAGCTGACGACATGGCAGACACTATTTTGAAATGGGACCATCATTTGGCAATCGTAACAAGTTTGGTCTAATTGGCTTGGGGATTTCAGATGTAACGTTTGAATGAGTTTTCTCATTAGATCCAATTCAAAACTATATTCCCAATTGGTGGTTATAGTTGATTAGAAAAGGACATGACGTCTTTTTTTCACATTGAACCTATCGATCTCTATCATGACCCTGCGGTTTCTTGGTAGAATATATTTGAATGCAAAATTCATGGACAACGGACACAAAATGATGGCAAAAGCTCAATCTGGATATATCAGGATTGTAGAAAAGAATTATCAGATTATGCATGCTACTAGTACTAGAAGAATTAAAGGATGACGTGCAGAGGGCTTAAATTCAATCGACTAGCTATGCTGACAGAATTTGAAATTGAATCCAAGATGTTCCCAATATACACATTCCAGAAACAGATTCACTAAGCACATGAATTCAAGATAAAAAAATTCTTTTAGATTTGCATCGGGCAAATCATGCACTGAACCTCCCGCCATTTTCACTATCTAAAAACCGGATTTTTGTATACAGAATGCAAGCTTAAAGCTCTACACGGAAACTACTGTAAATCTAGTAACCACCCATATCATGTGATGATGTCTTCTGTTTTATATATCTGATTAGTCCTACATGTAATGACAGGAAAATCGCACAGTCGCATTCTGACGCATGATGAGGAGTATGAACTGCTAGTATGTTAAGGCAAACATTCAGTCCTGTATACTGATGACTTTGAAGCATTTGCTATTGTCTAGCCCAAAATACGCGCCTTCTGTGTCAGATCCGCCTTCTCTGTTGCTCTATATTTATCACAGTTATCATCTTTTCCTTGAAGCATCAGCCACTTTGGCCACAAATTCTGCTGCTCTACCACCATGCTGAACTTTTTCCTGAATTTTCACGTTTTATCCCCATATATACAAACGTACTAACAGGACAAAGCTAGAGCACACTCGACCATTTCACGATCTTCTTTCGACCAGGTCTAGTTAATCAAACACAAATCGGGCTATGATCTGACAAAGTCTGGTTGGTCGAATGAGGGTCGAGCATAAGTCGTACGTGAATTGTAAAGAGATCGAGAATGGTCGAGTGTTAGTCGTGTTAAATCGGGTAAAGGTCGAGTGGACATCGTGAGCTAACTCGATCAATGAATTTTATGACATTGATCGGAATAAAACAGCATGGTCGAGTTGATCGAGTTGATCTGATCGGCGGTGTAAACTTAGCATATCAGCCGAAATTCTGAAGCAAATGAAAGAAACAGAGTCAGACAATATTTTCTAATCTCGTTTGGTGGATGGGGCCTATCAGCCTCTTCATCAATTTAAAATTTGAAATTTATATTTTTCTTTATGTCACAAGACCAGCTAATTATTATCGAACATTAGACATGAAAATGTATCTTTTTTTTCATCGTTATTAACCGAGGTTAACGTAAGAATACGGTGATGGTCAATTATTTTCAATTTAAATGTTCCGGGTCCCGACCTCATAACTTATGTTGAAATCACTGCACGTAATGAAGAAATGACCACGCGTAAAGAAGAAATGACCACACGTAAAGAATAACTTACTGCAAGTAAAGAAACAAAATGTATAGTGAAAGTAAAGAATAATCGACAGAACGTAAAGAAGAAACGACATCACATAATTAAATATTCACTGCACATAAAGACCAAACCACATAAAGTAAAGACTAAACTATACAACGTAAATATAAAACGACATAAAGTAAATATAAAACCACAAAAGGTAAATATAAAATGACATAAATTAAAGACAAACTGACAGAACGTAAATACTGAATAGCATAAAGTAAATATGTAATTACAAAAAGCAAAGATGTAATGACAGAAAGTAATTACTAAGTCACAGCAAGTAATGAGAAAGTGACAAGATGTAAACAAATATCTACATCATAAGACAGCTGTGGCGTTGCATACACTAACAGTGACAAAATTGAGGCATCGTCAGGTGGTGCTCCGGAAGCGTGGTATCCGTAACACTGTCAGTGAAAAGTCTTGTTGTGTCACAACAGGTGTTTCTATGTCCGGTAACAAATATATATAATATAAATTTTACTTGTCAATATGGCTTGTAGCTTTATAGTGTAGTCCAAACTTTCTGAATGGTTCTTCGTATAGACCCCTCATAAATTTCTGAAAAAAATGAATATTCAATTCATATTTTGTTACAATGTTAGACAACTAAGCCTTGAGTTCTACTATTCGAATGCAAATGTTCCAATTTCTCTCGTTACTACATTTAAGTAAACGGACTTGTGAACAAGGAATACTTTTCAAAGACAATTTATCGATCCCTTTATGAATGATTTCGGGTGTATTAATGAATCACTTTGTTATGAACTAATGTATAATATCATCACATCGACTTCCTAATCGTCTCCACTATATGGCATTGGCAACTCTTAACGAGTAAAGGTGACTATTTTGTATTGTTTTTTTTTCCTTCGCTTTTCTGGTTTTGCTACCCTTAATAAGCGAGAAGAACATTTGGAAATAACTTCGGCATTTTATTAATTATTACCCTGGGTCAATGCCTTTGTTGGTAGACTGTTAGTACCCGAGGGTATTCGTCACCCGAGACGTCAGTACTTCGGTGCTGAACCGAAAGACGATTTCAGTTGGAAACTTGCAATATGTAACGTTTTGTAACTTTCGTTGAAAACTAAGGAGTATCTGTATCATGCAAAACTCTGTCCTTTGATTACCATTTACATCATATTGATTGTTTGTTCTCTGCATTGAAGAGATATAAGTTGTTGAAAAAACAATATGCGGAAATTCATTTTACAGTTTAGCTGCTACCAAACAGAAATGTATTTAAACAACTGTGCAAAAATATATAAAGATAACGAAAACCATTTATAGTACTTGATTTCCACACTTTTGAAAGGTATTAAACTTTTGATAATATTATAATGAATAGTTATGCTATTTTAAGTAATGCAGATACACCGATATTCCATGTTAGGTCGCAATATGTGTACCACCAACGGACGGTAGATCATGGCCAGACCTTGAAGAAGACTGCATGACAAATAATAGATAGACAAAAAGAAAGACAACCATACGGATGCAAAAACTAATTGACAGGCGGACAGATATAATGAAGTAAAAATTGATAGACAGCCCGACATACTGGAGGACGAACTGAGTATCCAACCAACGGAAGGAAAAATATACGGGTGATAGTCCCAACGTTGGACATACAATAAAAGACGGACAACCATTTACAAATGGTACATCACCTCTAGGATTCTAGGAATTCTAGGAATTTGTTGTATTCTGGTCTTCCATACATTCTATGTATTTGTATAAAAGAGACACAAAACATGTCAAAAAACCAATATCAACTGCTATGGTAGCAGTTCTACTATACAAGAGATTGGACTAGGGAATCGATCGATTTCGGAGTGCAAGCTTTTTCTGTATAACAAAGTGCGTGGAAGACAAGCTCGCGTTTATTTCCGCCAATCTTTAATCATTAAAATGTACCCAGCTTGGTCCTCATGAATCGAAGAAAGTATATAATTAAAATTATTTTATAAAATATCAAGTGCTTTAGAATGACAGTTTGATGAAATCATTTAAATGCTTGGCACCGAAATAACTTTGTACTCGAATGCGTGACCCTTGCTTTATGACATCGTGAAATATGAAGTATGTCACTCCTGTAAGCAATGGCGTTCTGACAGGGATTTGTTTGATTTTTTTTTTAATTTATTTATTTTTTTTATGCTGAGGGGGAAAAACTATCAAACACCAGTGAGTGTCAGACACCATCGGATCAGCAAACTTCGTCCCCACACTTGAAATCTTACCCTTTAGGGTATGAGATTTTTCTGTCTGGCATTCTGGAGTTAGATTCTTATAGAATAAAAAAGATAACAGGAAAAACCTACAATGGCCGAAAAACATAGACACATGCCACAAAGTAAATAGGAACTGCACAAGAAAAAAACACAACAGAAAAACAAAAGACAAACGTAAACAACGATAGGAGCTCAGGACAGCCGGACTTGGAACCAGCACTAGCAAAAGCCAGCAGTAGGGTTAAACCGGTTTATGGGTACCCAAACTTCCCCTTTCTCTGTCCCGTTTCCCTATAGTATAATATACGAATAAAACCCATACAGGTTGACTACTAACTCCATGACCACAATCGTGAAAAGGAAAATGGGGGAACAAAACGTAATTTTGAAAGATGGGTCAAGGAGTGCTCGCTGCTAAACTGCGAGGTAGCTCAAGGAGCCTAGTCTGCTGGTAAAAAACTGTCGCACTACGGAATAAAAATCAAACTCAAAAGTCCAAGATGGGTTTGGTAAAGAATCATCATGTATTTCAGTAGACATCAGCAGTATCACTGAGGGGCCAGTATGTGTGTAAAATCCTCAGGTCACTGGATCCCAAAGCTAATTTAACTAACACGTGCAGAATATCCTGTCGATATCCCCTATTGCGTAAAGAATGTAAGTTACGTCCCAGTTTTTCTGGATTTTTAATTAGTTTCTGGCATTTTTAACACCATTTCCGTAAAATCGAGGATGGGAAATGCCCTTAGTAATAGGCTGTTTGCGAGGGACATTATATTTAGATATCAAATGTTCATATGTTCAATGAAACTTTTTAAATGTATTTAACAATTCATGAAGTCTGTAGCCTTGAAGCAAAAGTTTTGAGGTGATAGTAAGGTTACGTTCATTGAAATCGTCAAGAGTAGAACAAACGCGTGCGAATCGTACCAGTTGAGAAATATAAACTCCGCAGGATGGAGCTAGAGGAACGCCGCCGTCAAGAAAAGGGGAATTAGTAATGCTGAAATCAAAATCATTCCTTTTATGGTAATTTTAAGTTTTTATTTTACCAGTGTCAATGGTGATAGTTAGATCCAGAAAAAGGGCAACATTTGGAATCATTGTTAGTTTTATTAAGTTTCAGTTGTTGTGGTTAAATGATGTAGACATAATCTTAAAACTGGGGATTGTCAATAGTAAGGATATCGTCAATATAGCTGCTGTTATCATTGAAAATAGAAATAAGTTGATCACTGTTTTGTATGGCCCCGTTTTGTAATTTTTTCATGAAGTCACGTTCGAAACAGAAAAAAATGATCTGCACTAGAGGTGCACAATTTGTTCCTATGGGAATTCCAACAAGAGCTGTCGCCGTAAGGCAGCCAAATATACCCCGCCCATTGAACCCTGGGTTGATATGGTAAGTGCAAATTTAAGTTGGTGTGGACACAATACAGGTGTGGACACAATACAAGTGTGGACACAATACAAGTATGGACATAATGATATAATCTTCAAGAAAGAACTTTTCACAAGGGTTCCAATGAAAATACTTTGTCTGAATCAGACAAACATGAAATTCACCTTTTTTTTATCCTATTTGACATTTTACTAAATAATCATAAGCATAAGATAAATTACATTACAACACTTTGAAAACAACTTTTCAACAGGATTACATTGAAAAAAGTGGGCCTGTCTAACATTTTGACTTCACAATATCTATGCTTAATTTTTTTTTCTTGGAAAAAATAGATAATTGCAGGAGAAATCAACAAAAGTCAAAGTCGAATTATCTCCCCTTCCTGATTTCAAACAATAATCACATTCCTTCATGCACATCTACATATGTGTAAGGTTTCATCAAAATTATTCAAGTGGTATAAGAGGAATTGCGCTGACGAGGTAACCCATACATAGGGAATTAACGAAAAATTAAAGTCGAATAATCTCCCCTTCCTGGTTTCGGTAAATAATTATATTCCTTCATGCACATCTCCATATATTGTCCTTCCTTTGTGTAAAATTTCTTCAAAATCCTTCAAGTGGTTTAAGAGGAGTTGCGCTTACGAGGTAACCCATAAAGAACACATACATAGGGAATCAATGAAAAGTCAAAGTCGAATTATCTCCCCATCCTGGCTTCGGACAATAATTATATTCTTTCATGCACATCTCCATATGGTGTCCTTCCTTTGTGTAAAGTTTCATAAAAATCCTTTAAGTGGTTTAAGAGGAGTTGCGCTTGCGAGGTCACTCATACACATTGAATCAACAAATGGTCAAAGTAAAATTATCTCCGCTTCCTGGTTTTTGACAACAATCATATTCCTAAATGCACATTCCCATATAGTGTCCTTCCTTTGTATAAAGTTTCATCAAAATCCTTCGAGTGGTTTAAGAGGAGTTGCGCTTACGAGGTAACCCATAAAGAACACATACATAGGGAATCCATAAAAAGTCAAAGTCAAATTATCTAACCTTCCTGGTTTTGGACAATAATTATATTCCTTCATGCACATCTCAATACAGTGTCCTTCCTTTGTGTAAAGTTTCATTAAAATCCTTTAAGTGGTTTAGGAGTAGTTGCGCTTACGAGGTAACTCATACATAGGGAATAAACGAAAAGTCAAAGTCTAATTATCTCCCCTTCTTGGTTTCAGATAATAATCATATTCTTTCATGCACATCTCCATATAGTGTCCTTCCTTTGTGTAAAGTTTCATCAAAATCCTTCAAGTGGTTTAAGAGGAGTTGCGCTTACGAGAAGTGTGGACAGAAGGACGGACGGACAGACAGACAGACAGACAAGGTGATTCTTATATACCCCAAACTTTGTTTGCCGGGGGTATAATGACCTGTTGATAAACAATGTTGCCAAAACGAACAAAAATGTTGTCTTATAGTCCTTTAGGGGAGTACGAGTGTCAGAAATTTTGTAGTTATAATTAAAATTCTTACCTTTTGTTTTGAAGAGCACTACTAATGGAACAACTTGAGCAAAACATTTTGAAAATCCATGTAGAAATTTTTGAGATATGAGATGTCAAAATTTTGGCGGGAAACAGATCTCTCTAGAGTTTTCCTTCAATTTGCTTAAGATGTTTATCGGCCTTTAAAGATATGAAATTATAATTGGAAGTTGATTAAATTTTATACACAGTCTATTTTATGTATTTTAAATTGAATTATGACCAAGAAAATGTGATCCATGTGAAAAAGTTTTTAGCACTGTTTTAAAACCCGAGGACATAGAATGCTTCTGAAATCTGAGGCTCGTACTTCCTTAATTATATTAGTGACAGTTTTAAATAAGCATGGCAAATTATTACAATTCTTTGAATACATGTATATCAAGACAAAGCCCTTTTTTCTTCATCTATATATGCATCTGTATAAACTTACAGAAAATGCTCCATAGACTTCTGTTCTTTGTAGTATCTTGTCAATACTACCTAACATCCCTATTTTTCTTTTGACAGCTAAAAAGGGACCGATATTATCTTCATTTGACAGATACTCAGTTGTTTGTAGAGCTATTCTCATATTCAAGTCTCCAGACCTATTATACAGTAAACATTAAGCGTTATTATGTAAATCACAATAAGCGATAAAATAATTAATATGATTATACATAGAAACAGCAAATCAAAATATCCATGGGAATAGAAGAACAAAAATCACTTAATTATAATCTTGAAATAACTAGTTTTAAAAACTAATAAATTTGCTTCATATGTAGATTTATATCTGTTTTCTATACATTTTATACTGTGTCCTCTTCCTATAATCTCCTGAATAATGATCAATTATTTGAATTTCGAAAAAAAAAGAGTTAAAACAGAAGAATATTGAATACCTACTTAAAAAGACTCCACGCATCATGTATGATCTGAGCTCTGTTGAGAGGATGAATCTTCTAAAAATACCAAAAACGCAACATATTTTTTAATGAGTGGTAACCTTAAACAACTACCTCAACTGAAAATTATTAATTTTATTAAATGCCTTCATTACTATCACATATTTTTTACTTTTTTCCCATTTATCTTATATTTTTGTTAAAAAGTATGACAAACTGTCCTTGCGCTTGTGATTTCTGTGTTTTGTGGTCCTTTTAAATCTAATTGATTATCGTTTAAAGATATTTTTATCTTCAGTTTCTAAATACATTTGCAGAATCAACAGTTGAGAAAGATCAAAACTTGGATAAAACTTAAATGAGTGTATATTTTTTCGTAGGACAATATCTCCTTAATGTAGCTGAATGTGGCCATGTTCGTTTGAACTTTGCAACTTCAGCAACGCAAGTGCTTGAAAAAAGTCAAAATGGTAAGGCAGTAAAATTTGTCCATGGCGAACCATGTCAACACAAATTTGAGTCAGTATAGCTTAATATATTTCTGTTCTATTTTTACGCATTTTCTTTTAATTTTCTTTCTCTTAATGTTTTGCTTTTGCAATTACACTGTGTCCTAAACAGTTCTTGAAAAGCGAATGGATAATACATGAAAATTCAGCTTTGTTCCATCTGGCAATCATTCTGAACATTTGTGTTCGGAATAAGAATATGAAATCAAAATAAACTAAGAGCTTGAATAGATATTAAAAGAACTAAAAGTAGGGCCGAAAACCAAGTAACCAGAAACATTTTTTAATGCAAAATTAAAGTGGATTCAATTCATTTTGTAAGTTTACGCGCATCATCCTCCAATCACGTTGACGAAAAAGCGTAGACATGAATTAATGAATTGCTTTAGAAAACATTTGTATACAGGGTAGGTGTTGCTTACACTCTCGAAACACCTGATTCTTGAGATTTCGTACTTGGAAGTGCTGTAATTGAGGAGTTATATGTATGATGTTCACATGTTTTGTGGGTGTGTCTTGTCTTCTTCTTGTGTTCTCGTGTTTGCCTAGTCACAGGACTTAAGTTTATGTCATCTTCTTGTGCTATGTTCCTTCGTTATTTTTATTATTATTATTATTATTATTTTGTACGAAACCACAAATATGCAATCCTACATCAATCTTCAAATCTATTAAGTAATTATTGAGAACAAAAGTGCAGTTTTGTTTTACTGTTAAATTTGTATATAGCATTCATCTTTAAATATCGTTTAAGCATATAAAATTTACCTTACAGTCAGTCTTTAGTTGTTTAATAAGATTTTCCCAATTCTCTTCAGGATAATTTACTCTGTAGAAACCATACTGTTGAATGTTTGCTATGTACCAATCATCAGATGTTAATCCAGATAGAACACCAGACAGTTTAACTAAATAATATATACAATATTGAAATAACCAAAGGAATAAAACGGTTTCGAAATAAGACAAAAAGATACAATAACAATATCAATGCTTGTAGAAAAAGATCTTTCATAGTGTAAAGTAAATAGATGCAGTACTTGAAATAAAATAAGTCTTCTCTGGCATTTTGAAAACACTATGAGGCCTTCAACGATGAGCTTTATTCGTTACTTTTAGTAAGCATAAGACGGCCCTTAACACCGAGGTGAGCAGAATTCATTGCTAGATGTAGAGCAACGCCATCCATGTTTAGACTCATGGACGTGGGATCGTCATCAAACATAAAAAATGAACTGACAAAGTGTTCTTACAACTGCTTACAACTGCTGTTATCCCTTGCCTGACACAAAGACTAATAGAAGACAAACACAAGATTTAAACAACAACAGGGCACATATCGAGTCAATGGTAAGAAAACTTGCCATGATAAAATCAGGATATATGGGCATAATAATATGGTGGTCAGAAAACAAATTTACAGATTACAATTTTTTTTTTAAATTACAGAACCATAAATCTGTATTGCTATCCTGTGGAATTTCGACCAAATCTTCCTTCCTTGTACTGGTTACCATGTTACAAAAATGCCCATACAAACAACGATACATCGCTGGATCTGCAAAATGTTCCACACATCTTAGCTTTTAACCTCCATCTTGACAGCCGTAAAAGAGGGCCTTCAGAAATACTGTGATACTAGCTTTTCAAGAAGTGATGTAAATGAAATGTGGAAATGTGGCATGTGATTGTAGTTCCTGGCCATTGCTGTTTTCCTGTTTTTGTAATTTAAAAAAACTCTAAAGATCTGCTTGACATCCTGAAATCTAGATCATTATTGCATTGCAAAAGCATTAAAACATTTGACTTCTCCACGCTTTATACTACCATTCCTCATGAACAACTGAAATCTCGGCTGAAAGATATAATTCATAGATGGTTCTCCAGTAAGAACGGCGAACAAAGATACAAGTACATTGTCATAGGCAGAGAACAAGCATACTTTGTGAAATATGACTCAGAATCACAGAAAAAATACACAGAGGAAGAAGTGATAAAAATCTTAGAGTTTTTGACCGACAACATATTTGTCCAGTTTGGAGGATTTGTTTTTCAACAGACCATTGGAATTCCAGTAGGCACAAACTGTGCACCTCTTTTAGCCGATCTGTTTCTCCATTCTTATGAGGCGAAATTCAATGAAGGGCTTCTTCAAAATGAGGACAAAAAAGTGGCCTAGTCCTTTTTATTTCAGCTTCCGTTATATAGATGATATTTTATCGCTAAACAACCCTCGCTTTGGTAATTTTCTTCATCTTATTTATCCATAAGAGCTTGAAATTAAGGATACTGCAGATACTTCCACATCAGCTTCGTTCCTTGACCTTCATCTTGAAATTGACAACAGAGGTACATTACAAACTAGCATGTATGACAAACGCAATGACTTCACTTTTCCAATAGTCAACTTCCCTTTTCTTTGTAGCAACATTCCAAAAGCACCAGCATGTGGAGTTTACATCTCAAAGCTCATTCGCTACTTAAGGGCTTGTGGTCGTTACAGTGACTTCCTTGATAGAGCTCAGTTGCTTACAAATAGACTACTTAAGCAAGGGTACGTTACCAAAAACTTAAAGTTATCACTACAGAAGTTTTACGGTCGACATCACGATCTTCTGGATCGCATTGGGATATCTGTTTCCCAGAGGACGACTGATCTTTCCCTCTGCAACTAAAGTTTGTTTTTCCTCTATCGGATTTGACTTTACTACCGGATTTGACATGTTCAACACGGCGGGTGTCTTATAAGAAGCAGGAGATGCCTACTCTACCGGTACACCTGATCTCACTCATGGGTTTTATTGGGTCCGTGTTGATCATCTGTATGTGTGTCTTTATTTTTCTTTTTTGTCCCGTACTTAAGTGGTGTCCTTGTTTCTTAGTGTGTCCGATGTTGCCAGTGTCCATGGATTGTTCGTTCTTTTAATTGACGGTTTGCTTCTCACTTACTTTGAAATTGCAAAAAAATAAAATACCAAAATTTTTCAGTATGATTGTGCATCAAAAAAATTTTTGACCCTTTGATTCTGGCTCTCGACACATGGACAGATAAGTAATTTTGTTATTGCCCCCACTTGTTTATTAGCAAACAAAAAATTTGAAAAAAACGATATGTAAAAAGAAATATGCTTTACAAAAACTTAATTTAAGATACAATTTGGTATTTCAAGTTATCATTTGGATTTATTTAAAACTACTGTTTCAACTTTTACCACAAAAATAAGGAAAAATTGATAAGTGGTCAACGAGATCAAATACGATTCGCTTGTTAATTGCGATCAGGAACGATCAAGAAGGGTTAAGATTGTTGACATCAAACAAGATTTCGATTTGATCTCGTTTGATCGGGACAAACTTAATGCATCTTGATTAACACTGAACGCAGTTATCTTGTTTAATATTGATTAAAAGAACAGGTCTTGATTGTCCTTGAAAGCAATTATCTTTAAATACAACTGAATATCTTACACTGTTTAATCAAATTTGTGTCAAGCCTTTCAAGATCGTTTTAGATGAAAATGGCAGATCAAAGTGGTAGCGTTGATATACATCTATCAATGAAATCCGCGAAAAACCAGTACTAGGAGCCATCTGGGAATAAAAAAGTTTTAAACCGAGCTTTGTTGAAAGCATCGTGTTGGCCCTTAGATTAAGGACAACAATGAAGGCGTTACATCTCTTGACCTTACCATTTTAATGTAGAGACTGTGTCTAATGCGCATTTACTCCATATCCTTTCAAGTCTTACCTTCATGTTTATCTTTCTCCAGCCAAGTAACATCTTTATCGGTCTGGTTGAATTTCAATTCCAAACTTGTTGTAAAGGTGAACGGTATGTTCCATTTGTACCTGATATAAATAACTTAATATTGAAATCACTATCAATTATTGCGATACAAGTAGGAAAATCGGAGAATATTATTAGGTGATGGATCAAAATATTTCCTCTGCCGAAAAATGAAATATACCATTCCATTTAGACGATACTATTGAGAAGTTGTGAATCAGACTTGAGGTACTCTATTGTCAATCAAATCTTGATGAAAATACCTAAGAAATATTCCCTCCTTAATCCAGTATTTGTTGAAACTTATTCTTTGTCAATTAATGTTTGTCCAATAATGATTGAATAATGAAGTACAGAAATTTCACCAATATTATCTTTTTTTCATATTTTGACAGTATATTGTACAAAATCCAATGCTCTGTTCAAGACAATACTGCTGAAAATAAGAATATAGGTACACGTATTAAGTAAATAGTGCCCATGTTCAAAAATATGAATTACACTTTCTAGAACCTTTTCCTAACCAGATCGAGGTTATCTCATTCAAAATATTTTGGTTTTGCATCGTAACCAAGTGTAAAGATATTGTATCAATAATGTCAGGATTTCTGAGATGACCCAACAATTTGTTTCACAGAAAAAAAAATTAAAAAGCCATAAAATTGTGATTTAATACAATGCAATGATAAGTCTTCATCATGAAGTCACCATATAAGATATTGATTTAAACCTTAAAAATTTCTGAATTGTCTTTTTATACATTGCATTATGTTTCCATAATTGAGCAAATAATAAAATGACAAAAAAAATGTTTCAAAAAAAATCTTCACTAGTTAATTGCATGCTTCACTTCATCTGTCAACAGAGGAAATATTTTAGTCCATCAGCTTATAAGATTGGGATTTTCCTATAGGTTTTGCATTAAATATAAAAAAAGGTAAGCTTTTTCTTTTTTCGTTATTATTATTTTTTCAATTACAAAAAAATGATTAAATGACAAGTTTGACAGTATATCCAATTGCAAAATTCCCTCAAGAACAAGTATACCATAACTAACATATAGAGCGTGTTCAACCCTCGGATACATCCTACCATTAAGTTAATTATTTCTTTTGTTGCAAAGTCGAATTCATTTCGAAGATAAAGTAAGTGAGAACCGAACCGTCAGTATAAACGAACGATCCAAGGACAATGGCAACGTCGGAAAAACAAAGAAACAAATGCATAACATTAGCATGGCACAAAAAAGAAAATGAAGACACACATATATACAAAAATGAACAACACGGATATAGAACCGTAGCTGACACCCCTACATTGTTATTTGTTTCATTGACATTGCAAAATATGCTGACTTGCAAATGAGGAAAATACACTTTGTCCAACCAACGAAAGCGCTGAATATTACTCTTCTGCAAATTTCCTTTAGTCTTATTGATATTAATTTGTATGTTTTTAAGTATACTGTGTCAGGACATAAAGTTATACAGCTGTATTTATATCAAATTAACCAACACAACAATAATTTCTTGCCAAAATCAACACTCAAGTTTTTATTTTGACAAGTATAAGGTATTCTATTCACATCAATATGAAAAAAAAACAACATACCGAAGTTGCTGTTAATTTAATTTCTGCATATGTGCATTTCGACAACTTATGTCTCATCAGTGCAGATCAAAGCCAAAACATCTGGAAGTTCATTAACCGAAAAACATGTTAAATCCGATAGAGAACAAATAACAAAAAGGATCTAAGTAGAAACGCCAAAATTCAGCCAAGGACAGAGCTATGCATGAGGGAGATACTCCTTTGTTATAAACAAAATTAATAAAATTTAGATATTGCAAGCCTCGAAGGTTTTAGAAATACTCTTTATTAGACATCTCATGCATGCAAGATGTTTGGTGATGGCTTTGGTACAATCATTGTGCACCTGCCCAAATCCAATTTCTGTTCAAGATGATAAAGAACTTTGAAAACTAATTCATTCGAGAACAGGCTTGCAAGTTAACTTTTTGCATAGAAGAAATTGAAACCATTCACATTTTAGTTTTGGTATCAAAATTAAAATTAAAATAGAATAAAAAAGTAAACTTGAATAAGTTAGCTTTCAATTTAAATACTAAGACTTTATTCCCTTTAACTGTAGTCGTTGTATTGGCCAAGCATCCATACATCATAAACCAGGAAATTAAATCATAACACTAACTCTTTTATCACTCTCTGTTACATTTACACATCATTAAATGCATGAGGGTCAAGGGAAGATGTCTCGTCATTCTTTTTAAGATCCCAGTGGTAGTTTGTTCTCTGCATGCATTTACACATATTTTGGTTTATGGACTTCCTAATACTTTGATTTGATCTGCATTGAAGAGACATAAGTTGTCGAAATGCGCATATGCAGACATTTTGGTATTTTGTTATTCATTGACACTGGGCTAAGCAAAGTAACAAAGTAATCAGAAATCCAATTTTATTTCAAAACTTGTAATTTCTACATTTGAGAAAATTTTGTGAAAACCTAAGGAGTATTTTGGCTTTCCTATTTAAATCCTATTGGTAATTTGTTCCCTGTCAGCTTTTACAGATGTTTAAGTTTATGAAATTCCTAATGTTTTGATTTGATTAGCTAAGAAGATACATGAGTTGTCGAAATGCACATATGCAGAAACTAAATTCGTAGTTACTGCGGTATTTTGTTATCTATTATGTAAGTTGTCGCATCTCTAGACTTTTTCCTAAAATTTCAATATAAACTAAATCTTTTTTGATAGCAAACTGTTTTCTTACAGGTGTGACTCGTAGTGAAAAATATAAACTTTGAGCGTCATATTTTTGTACAAAGGAGTTCTCGTCTGATACTTCCGCAACTTCAAATAACTGATAAAAGCGTTATGAGTATCAGGCAATTAAAACATCGAAGAAAACATGCAATATGCCAACTTTTGTGCGCAAATTAGCGATATGTATACCATTAGTTTTCTTTCTGATTATGAGGTCTTTGCTATATCATAATTTTTATATGTGCGACAGATAGGTCCGGAAATATCATTCATGACTTGATCATTTCAATACTTAACTATGGTTAAAAACTGTTGAACTTCATAGGAATTTTGTGCTGCATATTACAAGGTACTGAAGCAAAAATGAGGGAAAGGGAAATTCCAAAATAAAAAATCTAAAATCAAGGCAATGTATATCAAACACGAACTGAACTATCATAACAAAGACAATACAAGAAAACAAAAATGAATACGAATGCAACAAAACCAACGAACTAGTAGTGTGGACCCCTTCAAAAACTTGATATATCATCAGGTGTTCTTGAATTGTAACTATGATCTGCTCCATGAATGACTCCCGTCACACAGCCAGCTAGGATAAAGTGTTGAAAGATAAGTTTGGTGGCTGCTTGGTAAATGTCCTTTTCTAACCCTAAGACATAACAAATGAAAATCCATGATACCTATTACTTCTCTAAACCTCAAACAGTACAAAGGAATGCGTTTGAAAAGCTTTGTATGAATCTATCAAGTGTTTCCACATTTACATTGACAAATCGGTACCACAAACAGCATGAATGAAGACAACACTGTGGTATACAAGACAACATAAAAAATAAAGCACTGATCTGTCCCAAAATTATCTACAAAAACATATATGAGAATAACATACCCAAACGCAAACGAACTGTCCTCAGTATTGACGTCTGTTTTGACAGACAAAAATCTGGATTGTTTTAAGACAAGATTATTTCCATCTCTAGAGACTGTAACAAGTGGATAATTGTTCTGCAGTATCCAGGTATCCATAACCGATTTTACATCTATACCTCCTCTTTCCTTGTTGTCAGTTGCACTTTGCTGAAAAAAAATATGCAAGTTTCCTGATTAGATTTTAATATTATTTATACTTTCGCGAGCTTCTACCTGCCAATAATAACAACAGACAGCCCAAGCTTGCCGTTCTGGAGCACCTGTTGGCACTTTTTTTAGTTCACATTGTCAGTGCTTTAGTTGTGAGTGTGTATTTGTGGTGTTCATGTATTTTGTCGGTGTGCTGAGTTTTCAGTATTCTTGTATTCTTGCTTTTGCCTTGTCTTTTGGACTTTGATTTATGTAATCGTGTGCTTTGTTCCTTAAGTATTCCACTGCAGTTGGATGATATAATGTTTTATGCCCGTTGGATACGGCCAAAAAGCCTAACATAGACACTGATCTCAATTTTAAGAACTAATCACTGAATCAGATTGTAATCCTGAACCTGGAAAATGCTACCTATAGTTATGATATAGTTTTAAAATGATTTCGGATCCGTTTCTCTTTGCAACGACAGCAGTAGAATACCGAAGGAACAAAGGAGTAGTTTTTACAAATATCAAAAGACGAACGAGAACACAGACAGCTACAAAGCACGAAAATAAAAAAAACACAACATTCAAAACAAAGGCACTCACATTGTGAGCACATGATACGGTAATTTTAGCAAACTTTGATTTCTTTTCAGCATATTTTATTACCACTTACCTTGTGAAGGATGGTATTATTTATCTTTAACACGATTTGATTACAGTTTTGAGGTATAGTTATGAAAAAGAAAGGAAATGGGGTAAATGTCAATTATTTGAATTTAAACTTACATTTCCCAATGCGTACCAGAGATCATCGTGTGTAACCACGCCGTAAGCAGCATTGTTCATGTATTTCTGTAAAAATGACAAAAGCCTTTTTAACTCTTATTGCATTAATGAAAACAGTGTCTCTCCTTTATTATCGAAAATCAAATTGAACAATATTGATAGAATGGACAGTCAGGAAGACTTTTAAAAGATGAGATAGATCATGAATTATCTGCCTGTTACCTCCCAGATGCAAAGTTCTACCTTGAGCTAATCTTTTAATTCCTTTGAATTATTTGAACTCTTCTGGTTTTTTTTAATTGCGTTCCTTCTGGTGTTCCAATTATTATTGGATTGCATTTGCACTGAGAAGACATAAGTTGTCGAAATGAATGGCTATTTACAGAACTGAACTTTACTGCTATATCGATATATTGTTATCGAAGTGAGGTAATAGTACAATTGTGGGCACTTGAATTTATTAATATCATAACAAAATTTTATTTTTATTTTTATTAATATATTTAATATAGATTTCCTTACCTGTCAAAATCATTTCTAATCAGATAAAAAAAATACCGACGGAGGTTACTCTGGTTTCAGGTTCTGCATATGCGCATTTCGACAACTTTGTCTCACCAGTGCAGATCAAATCAAATATCATTCATCTTTTCCTTTTCAGATCTGATTTATTTTAAGAAATGGAACTTTGGCTTGCTGGATGAACTGTATTTGGAAAACTGAAAAGCACAGAATATCAGACAAAGATTATTACTTGTAATCCTCTCCGGAATGTATCTTCTCCGAGAAAAAACTCCATCATCCTTACAATGCAGGCACCCTGTAAAAAGAATTCATTATAAAGTTTAATAATGGACTGTAGGAGAATTTTGATTTTGATTTGTTAATATTACTAAAAAAAGAATTGATCAATTGTATGCCATGTCTTTGGACTTCGATTTTTGTAGTCATCGCTTCCCTTGTTCCTTCGGTATTCTACTGCCGTTGTTGTACATTTCACAATATTTCGACATATGAATACCGCCACAAAAATGTAAAAAGGAGAAGATCTCAAATCAAAAGTCCGACAAACACGTCAATTTATATATAATACAATTACAAATACAACCTTACAAGCACAAAAAATACAAAAATAAACTACAACGCTACAGATTTACACTGTTAGCAGTTTAATCTTCTACACAATTCATTTGCATTCGTCATGCTTGTTGTTTGTACAGCGATTTTGTCAAGCAACAAAATAAGTGTCTAAAAATTTAATACACCCAG
This sequence comes from Modiolus philippinarum, assembly GCA_002080025.1. Classification (NCBI taxonomy): domain Eukaryota; kingdom Metazoa; phylum Mollusca; class Bivalvia; order Mytilida; family Modiolidae; genus Modiolus; species Modiolus philippinarum. Next base: position 110,601 of record MJUU01059095.1, on the reverse strand, counting down.
ATTATGTTGAACCACTGTAGTGTCACTACACAAGTATTGCTGTCGTCACCTTGATTTGACACGTTATTATAAATTTTCTATTTCACAAATGAAAATAGGGTCTGTAAGTCTCGTCATGTGATACCGATATTTCATGATAAAATTGAAATTCGAAAACGTTTCCCCGCCAAAACATTACATTTTTGGATTAAGAAGTTCAATTTTTTGTTTGGTACGTCATATTGTTGTGAAAAATGCAACTTAATTCCGGGTACAAAAATTGTACCCGAAAGTTTAGAAATTGAACGAGACTTACATACCCTATATAGACATTAATGTGTAGATCGAGAATTTATTAACGAAGTAACAAAAACTGACATTAACTTAAACCAAACGTTTCATTGGAAGTTTGTCAGTTGCCAGTAGTGCCACGCGTAAAGCAGATCATGCTAACATTTCCAGGGTACTTAACCTCAAGTTTGGTTAGGGTTTACACTTCTAGCAAAAAAGGCTTTTAAAAGATCTACAAGCATTGAATGTCCAAAATATTGTCGTTATTAATACAAAAACCGGAAGGGATGTCAGCGGGTATGCTTGATTCCCTAAAACAAAACTATCAGTGTATCATGAATGAAAATGGTCATCACTTGCTTAGATCTGAAATCGAAGGCTGCACATGTCAAACCGGAAGAAATACCTTCTGGCTAATCGTATGTCAAATGCCCCAAAAGTTGTCATGTACAAATTCTTAGTTTGTGATATATAAGCATCATCACTCAACAAGTGACCCTGAAAAAGTCATATAAACAGATAAAAAGCGCGCATGTGGCAACGGAAGTATGTGTTTATTTCCTGTTATCCACCAAATCGACCAGAAATGACCTAAGATGCTAATATACAGACATGTTTTGGATGAGGTGGACAATATTACAGAGCGCAACGGCGCGACTTGAGTTTATATTTCTCATGTTTTCTCGTTCCGAATTATTCGGAAATCATCTTAATAAATAGTATGTCACTATCGGCTTGTTTTGTGGATCCCCTCTATAAAATCTGCGCTCAAAGTTTTGAAGAAAAGGAAATATTTGCTGTTATATGGTCATTTCCCTTTTCCCATAATTTTGGTGTGTTTTTCTATCATAATTTTCCCCTTTCCTATCCCTAGTTGCCGGCATTTTTTTTCACGATTATCTCACCATTTCATTCATTTTTTAAGTTATTTTCCCTTTTTTCCCGTTTCACACCTTATATCATAAATAAAATAGAATAGAATCAAAATTTCGGGTCACGGACCATATAAGCTCACAATCTTTCACCGAAAATGGGTATTTATTAGTTGAAATGTTAAGGAAAATAATCATTTTTATTAATTATTCAAGTTATATCAATGAAAATTTCGATCAATTTAATATTTTGCTAGCCTCTGTATTGAACCTTCTTAATGCAAATAGAAAACTTTGGGTCACGGACCTTATATGTAATTATATAACAAAAGCAAAATTTCCGTAGTGATTTTTCTCTTTAAGTATCTTTTAAAATTACCTCCCTGATTTATATTTTCATTTCAAAGGATTTTACAGTACAAATAATATTCTAAATTTTCCGTCTTAAATGAATGCTAGACTAAGGGAAATGGGTCCATTAATTGTGTTTTAAGAGAAATATTGTGAATATTTATCAAAATTTTAAAATATTTGTATATTTCTTTGATAAAAAAAAATCTATTACAGCACGAAACATGAAATCCAAACGGCGAAATAATACCGAACTACCTTAAGAGCTTAAGTCCATCAGGCAAAAAACGACCAGGCAAGTTGAAACCACAAGAAAATTTGTCGACCGCAATGGCACTGACTTGTTAATGGCAATTTAAAAGAAATGGTTGGTTAAACCGGTTCTATGGCGAGCCAAACCTCCCCTACCATTGAAGTAGTTTTAATACAAAACTCGTTTTTACTCAAGCTAAGTAACATCCTTTTAAAAGCATGTGATTGTTGTTCCCGGCCATTGCAGGTGTTTACTGTTACCCCGTTTTTATTATGGTAGAAGACGATCAATTTCACCAGATCAAGCAGGTCAAACAGTCCTTAAAGCTCTGTTGATTGTGATTTTCTCATTTGTGCAATGAATCTCGTGACGACGAGAACGTCTGAAATTCAAATCTCCGTTAGCTGTAGTTATAATACTAATGAAAATTTAAATCTAGCTATGTATTTATAATATTGAAGTAGATATGGATGTACAACAGACAATGAACAAATAAAGGGATATGGAGTAAATGTACATGGGACAAAATCCCTATAAATACGTGGTAAGATTAAGCAAATGGAACAACGCTTTTGTTGTTGTTCTTCATCTTGAAGTCACTATGAGTCATTCTCTCAAAAAATTACACCATAACTGAAACGTATATCTCTCACATGGGGAATCTTTTACGGAGTCAACACTGTAGGAAAGACAACATCAATCGTAAATTGAATATACAGAGACATGGAAAGAAAAAACAAGCAAAGGAACAACGCCTAAATGTTGTTCTTCATCTTGAAGTCACCATGAGGCCTTCAACAATGAGCTTTGCTCATACCTCACAGTAATTTCAAGATGGCCCAATACCCCTTTTTGTCACAATGGGTGTTTGTCGGTAATAAGTTCTTGATCAACCATAAAAAAGCTATTCTCATTTATCAAATAGAAACATTGTGACTGTGTGTCAAATCGTGATGATAACCGAAAAACTTTTGAGATTGTAATATCGCTCTGATGACAAAATCGCAGTACAAACTGCGGGCAAGACAACAGCGAATGAGTTGTGAAATGAAGACGAGACTTGAAGTAGATTTGGAAATATTACTGCTCGGAAACGTAAAGTTCACAAATGGAAAGTTTTGTTTTAAGACGACTAGAGTTGTCATTGTAAAGGATAACTAAATGTCGAATAAGTCCAGGTATGCTGCTGATGATGGTCTCTTTAATTTTGAGTTCATCTGCGTATATAAGACTGTACAAGGTTATCCTAAAATTTTTGACTGTTTAATGAAAGAACATCATCTATATAACCAAAGCTGATATTAAAGGATTTGGTTAGCTTTGTGTCTTTTTTCTGCACTAGCCCTTGTATGAACCCGGCTTTATAGAATAATGAAACAAATCTGCTAAAAAACAATGACAGTAGAATACCGGATGAACAAAGCAAAAGATTACATTAATCAAACTATTAAGACAACGTAAAAGCAAGAACATCAGAAGATGGAAGACAAAAGACACTACATGCCCACAAAACACACGAACATTTCAAATACAACACAAAAAAGTAAAACATTTACAGTGTGAACTCTGCAAAATAAACAAAGTAAAGCACACATTTTGTGTTGAATCGAATAGGCCCCATCACTACCTAGAACCAAATATGAATAACGTTTAGTACTTTTTATAGTACAGAAAGAATCATACAATGTACGTTGTCTAATAAATTTCAAAATGAAAACGGAAGCAAGATCCCACATTATAAATACCTAAATACCGAATTTACTGTGAATTTAAATTCTGCATATGCGCATTTCGACAACTTATGTCTCTTTAGTGCAGATAAAATCTAAACGTTTGGAAGACCATTAAGTCAAATATGTGTAAAAACTGATAGAGAACAAATAACAAATATGATCTAAATGTAAAGCCAAATTCAGCTAAGGACAGAGCTTTGCATGAGGGAGATACTCCTTAGTTTTCAACAAAATTTTAAAAAATTAGATATTGTAAGGTTCCAAATAAAATCTGTTTTCGGGTCAGCACCACTGACTACTGAGCTGGTGAATACCCTCGGGGACTAACAGTCCACCAGCAGTGGCATCGACCCAGGGGTAGCAAATAACTAAATACCGAATTTACCGTGAATTTAAATTCTGCATATGCGCATTTCGACAACTTATGTCTCTTCAGTGCAGATAAAATCTAAACGTTTGGAAGACCATTAAGTCAAATATGTGTAAAAACTGATAAAGAACAAATAACCAATATGATCTAAATGCATAATAAATGGCAACATACATACAAAGAATGTAAATAAGAATATACCGAAGTTACTAGGACTCTAGGTTCTGTTAACAATGAAGGGATATTGAGTAAATACAAATGAGACAAAATCTCTACAAATACATGGTAAAACCAAGCAATGGAACAACGCTTGTATTGTTGTTCATCGTCTTGAAGTCACCATGAGGCTTTCAACAATGAGCTTTACTCATACCTCATAGCAAGTTCAAGACGGCCCCTAGCACCGGTTTGAGCGGAATTCATTGCTAATTGCTGATCAATGCTACATCCATGTCTTTTTCCCCTTCGATCCATGGATGCAGGATCGTCAACAAAAATAATCTTATCTGGCAAAGTGTTCTTACAATCGCTGTCATCCATTTCCCGACAAAAAGACTCGTAGAAGACGATCACACCATTTAAACAACCGTATATATATGCACATTTTGACACCTTATGTCTCTACCGTGTAGATCAAACAAAAATATTTGATAAACCATAAACCGAAATTTGTGTAAAAGCTGAGAGAGAGCAAAGTGTCAAAAGGATCCAAAAAAGAAAGCCAAATTCAGCTAAGGAGAGAGCTATACAAGAGGAAGACATCCCTTAGGATATAACAAAATTTTAGATATTGCGTGTTTTCAAATAAAATCGGTACGGAAGTACTAGCTACTGGTTTGGTGAATACCCTCGGGGACTAACAGTCCACACACAGTGGCATCGGTCCAGTGGTAATAAATAAATAAATACCAAAATTATTGTGAATTTGGTTTCTGCATATTCATTTCACAAATTATGTCTCTTCAGTGCAGATAAAACCAAATTATTTTGTAATTCAAACGTAAAGGATAAAGACGAAACAAACCGGACATTATATAACTCATCGGCATTAGAATACCAAAAGAAAAAGAACAAAATTAAATAAACCAAAGTCCAGAGACAAGGCAAAAGCAAGAATATCAAAACACCAAAGACACAACTCACCGACAAAACACACTAAGACCATAAACACAGAACTAATTACTAAAACACTAACAGTGTGAACTCTCAAAAAACAGTATGACATTCGGTGCTCCGCAATGTATACAACACATTTACATAGTCAGTGGGGCATTTTTGGTTTTGAAAGGTCTGTTCCGTAGCTGATCGGTTAATGTACTTTTCTAAACATTAGAACAAAACTAATTAAAAATCCACGATATGTTACTTCTCTAACCCTCAAGCATAACAAAGGTAGATGTTTTGTAAGTTTCTTAAGTATTCAGTTAATAACCAGGACAAATCAGTACCAAAACCATTAATAACAAAAACAAAACTAATATACAACAGTGAGATATACAAGACAACACAAACCAGATGCTCCAAGGAGCATATATCGCTCACCTGGCTTTCAGTTGCCACAATCAAGGTAACATTGTAAGTTATACAGTTAATCTTCAGTCTCTCAAAGTTTCGTAGCTCAAACACCACTAATATTTTGAACTGTTTTCTATATTTCTTTGTTGGGCTTTTTCGACCTACATGTTTTTTGGCAGCCATTTCAAAATGGCAGTCAACAAACAATTTTCAACTCATGTTTTGAAGTAGTGACATCAATATCCACTTGGATACCAAATTTAATTGAAATCAGATAATGTTGAATTTTCCCGCCTTTTTTGGTGGCCATTTTGAAAA
>MJUU01059095.1:89319-104260 GCA_002080025.1 Modiolus philippinarum | reverse complement strand
TACAGTTGATCTTCAGTCTCTCAAACTTTCGTAGCTCAAACACCACTAATATTTTGAAATGTTTTCTATATTTCTTTGTTGGGCTTTTTTGACCTCCACCTTTTTTGGCAGCCATTTCAAAATGGCAGTCAACAAACAATTTTCAACTCAGGTTTTGAAGTAGTGACATCAATATCCACTTGGATACCAAATTTAATTGAAATCAGATAATGTTGAATTTTCCCGCCTTTTTTGGTGGCCATTTTGCAAACGGCATTCAACGAATAATTTTTAACGTCGGTTTTGAAGTTGCGACATCCATACCTATTTGGAAACCAAATTTCATTGAAATCGGACAATGTTGAATTTTCCCGCCTTTCTTGGCAACCATTTTGAAAATTGCGGTCAACGAACAATTTTAACATCAGTTTTGAAGGTGCGACATCAATACCTATTTGGAAACGAAATTTCATTGAAATCCAACAATGTTGAATTGTTTCCCACCTTTTTTGGGTAGCCATTTTGAACATGGTGGTCAACGAACAATTTTTTTTCATCAGTTTTGAAGTTGCGACAGCAATACCTATTTGGAAATGAAATTTCATTGAATTCCGACAATGTTGAATTTTCCCGCCTTTTTGGTAGCCATTTTGAAAATGGTGGTCAACGAACAATTTTTTTTCATCAGTTTTGAAGTTGCGACATCAATACATATTTGGAAACCAATTTTCATTGAAATCGGACAACGTTGAATTTTCCCGCTTTTTGGCGGCCATTTTGAAAATGGCGGTCACCGGACATTTTTCAACAGCAGTTTTGAAGTCGCAACATCAATATCTATTTGAAAACCAAATTTCATTGAAATCAGACAATATTGAATTTTCCAGCCTTTTTGGTCGCCATTTTGAAAATGGCGGTCAACGAACTATTTTCAACACTAGTTTTGACGTCGCCACAGCATGGCAAACATTTCATCATTTTACACTTAACCTTCATCTCCTAGTTTTGGAAATAAAAGACGAAAAATAAGAAAATTTTAAAAATTCGGTGAAAAAAGGACAATAACTCCTACAAGGATTTATGGATTTTCGTCAAAATTCCAGGGTGGGTAGATCTTGATATGTTGAACATTTTTGCATTTTACACTTGACCTCTATCTGTTACATGTTTTGAAATAAGAAATAAAAAATTTTGAAACTTTTACGGAAAAAGGGCTATAACTCCGAGATGGGTTTCAGATTTTCTTCAATATTGCATGTTGGGTAGATCTGATCATGCTGATCATTTTCACTCCGTCAGATTTTTGATATATGTAACGGTTTTCGAGTTATTTCCAAAAAACTGCAATTTACCCCTATATTCTATTTTTAGCAATGGTGACCATGTTGTTTGACCAGCCTACTAATCGAACAAAATTTTAAGAGGCCATACCCTGGTAATGATTCAAGTCAAGTTTGGTTACATTTGGCCCAGCAAAAATTTCAGAGGAGAAGATTTTTGAAACTGTTGACAGACGGACAGACAGACGACGGACGCATAGCGCATAGTGATGGCAAAAGCTCACATGGCCTTTTAAGCCAGGTGAGCTAAAAACTAAAGCACTGACATTGTGAACCCCCTTAAAATCCGAGGGAGACATCAGGTGTTGCGGAAGGGTAAGTTTGTCCTGTTCTGTATAGAGCATCCGTCCTACTGTCAGTAGGTCAATCAAAGGTACAGTCAGAATCGGTAAATACGTGAATCTAGGTGAAAATGTCCGTTTTTATTCGTGACACCGACATTTCCTATATATCTATGATGTCGTGGTGACGACCATAGAATTTCTGAAGGGACGAAAGTAACAAAGTCTGAACATATCCCTTACTCTGCAGTTTTTGTGAAAGTGATTTTGCTATCTCCACAAAGTCACTGTATGAACAACAAGCTCTACCAACAACACAAAAACACTAACAGTGTGAAATGACCATATCCAGAAACTAAGAACACTAACAGTGTGAAATGACCATATGCAGAAACTAAAAAAAAACAGTCAACTTCGGTATTTTGTTTTGCTGTTGATTGCTCCTTTAGACGCTAAAGTATTTGATACTAATAATATCAAAGAACTAAGATCAAATCTAAAATGGACTTACTTTGTTGTATACAATGCCACTCACACTATAATATATATCTTCTGGAGTTACTAAATTAGATGAATATACAGGACTTGATGACACCAAACCATCTAATGAAAATCCCGTTTCTGCTTCACCGTAAATGAAATACTGAAACTGGAAACAAAACATTAAAATGTAGCAGCAATATGATATATTAAAATTTTCATAAGGCCATCCTTAACAAATTGTATGTTTGCTGTTTATCGACTAACAATTTTGGGTGTGAGTAGGTAGGTAGGTGAATTTTTTTTCTTGAAAAATGTCAAAAAGGGGTTAATTTTAAAAGAAAATGTACGAAAAATAATAAAAAATTTTCCTCTGTGAAATGACAATAAAATTTTTCGAGTAGGTAGGATTTTTATGAGTAGGTCGATAAACAGCAAACAAACAATTTTTTTAGGGTAGCCTAAATCTAGTTTTTATTCCCTTTTGTCTCGTCAGCATTTAGTTTAAGCAAGCATCATAAGAGAAATTGCTCACTACATTGCTATATCAATATCAATATGTTCACAAAATAATAAAGCGGTTTCCTGTCATATAAGACCATCACAGGCAAATACTGTGCTTGCGTGGGTAACTTGTTAAACTCTCAAATTACCAAAACTCATACACTTTTTAAAAGCTTTGTGATAAAGTGGTAATACAATGCTGCAAAAACTGCTTTGACTATTAATAGTATTTTTGGTGCCTATTTAGTTTAATCTTATTTTCATGAGCCCTTCCTGACTGAAAGTTTCCAAGACTCGTGAAGGACGTTTAAATCTTATTTTTTCATAATGTTTTTCTTTTAATAAATGGTTCCATAAAATAAGAAGAAATATTGGGTCATCGAATTCGTTTTACATAAAATGCAGAACAAATAAATTCACATTCATGTATTTATTTACGTTTCTTTTTTTAAATACCCTCTTCATATATGCACAACAATTGTTGTTTTTATTGTTTTTTTAATTGTTTTTTGTTTTATTTAAAAACTAAATCCTAAGGTAAAATTATTTTACTAATAATTGAAATTCTTACCTAGGTAAATAAAAATATCTACAGCTTAAAAATGAATCATCAAACAATAGGTACAATGCAAACATATTCGAATTTAATATGTTTATATCATTTGAAAGTGTCATAAAATCAAAAGTTTAAACATTCAAATTATAAAGATTTTTACAATTTAACTTTAATTGCTCATTTTCCACTTAATATTGGACCTTTCATGAATATTTTAATCATTTAATCTACATACTTTTTTATTGCTTATGTTACAAGTAATTTATTCTTGCGTTTAAGTTATTCTCCAGTTGTTTGTATTTCTAAATATATTGTGCTGTAAAACAGATTCAATACATTTAGGCACTCATCTGTTAACGTCACGGCTATTTGAATTATCTCTTTCATATTTTTATTTTGTATTGCCATGTAAGGTTCTGCCTTAGGTTTGTCAAGATATGGAACAACGCCACAGAATTACCAATTAGTCCGTTTTCTGTTTTGAATGTGACCTTATTTGGTCTCCATCAAGTTATTTGGTCTCCATTAACTAATACCCATATGTCGGTTAATAGACTGTCAAATATTCTATCTGATCAGAAGAAACATAAGTTGTCAAAATGGCTTACTTCATGGACTGAATTCAAAGTGCAATTGGTATTTTATTATTTCAAAAATATAGCAATGACATGAAATTGTACAGTTTTATAATCAACGAATAAAACATAACATTGTATACATTGAGTAATCAGACTTACCACTAACCAGTCAGGATATACTTTGTCTAACGCCTTGTATTGAAAGTGTGAAGCAAATGCTTCATTTAACCATAGGTCTCCCCACCATGACATGGTCACTAGATTCCCGAACCACTACAACAATGAATACAGTTATATATTCACTATCACACTTTCAAATCTTGGCATTTTATTTATTCTTCATTTCAAATATGTTATTTTGACTTTTGTACGGCATCTCATAATTTTAACATGCCAACTTTTCTTACAATTGACTCGATTATTGCCCAGTATTTGTTTATATGCTCTAATTGTCTTCTATTGGTTTTTTGTCGGGCAAGGTTAACATGTGTTCTCGTTTTGGCCGTGTCTTTGGACTTCGATTTTTCACTCCTGTGTTCCTTCGGAATTCCATTGCCGTTGTTTCATGTTTGTTGGCGATCCTGCATCCATCAATTAATCGCTCAATATCTTGCAATAAATTTTGTTTGAACTGGATCTAAGGGCCTTCTTATCTTGAACCTACTGTAAAGTATGAAAACTATGTTATTGTTGAAGGCCCCATTGTGACTGTTAGATGGAGAACTACAGTAAAAGTTTTGTTTTACCATGTGCTTGTAGAGAATTTTTATTTCATGTGCATATAATGCATTTAATGCATTCATTACTTTGTTTATTTAAGACAGGAGTTTGTCTCTCCTGTGTGTGGAGTTGGGAAAGATGAATCCGAGCGCGAGCGATGTATGATCTCTTTATATAGTCTTGGTCATTAATATGGAATATTTTTGTTGAGAATACCTAAGATATTTAAGGGCTGTTTGTTTTCAAAAAATCAAATTATCACTTAAATCATTCTTGTACACAATAAGCATCGGAAATTTCATTTTTGGGAAATATTTGTTCACGCAAAATTTAATTTACAAAATGTCCCATTTTCACCAAAAAGTGGGTTTCAGAACGGGTTGACAGATTTGTAAAATCAGAGACTTTCGTACATGTACTTCACAGTTAGAAAACAATGTTAAAAGCAAAATAGTATACTTTCATTCACACGCTTTTTTGCATAATGCTTCCAAACTTCAGATTTTGACTTAGAGAATACGAATATTCCATATTTATGAATAAGTGTATATTTCAGTTTAGTGCACTTGTTCCTTAAATAATTTGTCATACGGCAATGCTATCGCATTTTCTTATTTTCTCATTTAATGTTTTTCTTGTAATAAGACTTTTTGTTTATAGTGCTCTAATTACATTATTTTTTTCTGCCATGTGTTTTTGCAATTGTCTCGATTGGTGTTATGTGGTTGTTTAAATGCTACGATTGTTTTCTATTAGTCTCTATGTCGGGCAACGGATGACAGCGATTGAAAGACTACTTGCATGATAATTTTTATGTTTGTTGACGATCCCGCATCCATTACTAAATACAAAAATGAATGTAGCGTTGCTTGGTATCTGACAATGAATTCCGCTCAAACCGGTGCTAGGACATTTTGAACTAAGTATGAGGTGTGCGAAAAGCCTATTGTTGAAATGTCAACAAAAAAGCGTCGTTCCTTCGCTTTACCGTGTATTTCTTGCGACTTTAGGCGTTGTTTCATGTGCATGTACTACATATAACTTCATTGGTTTTTACAATTAAGTCAATAAATACACGACACATGATTACAAATGAATTTTGGATAAACATTTTTTTTTTTCTGCTTAGAACTTGTTAGGCCTTCATTTTTGTGGATTTAATATTGATTGATTGATTGATTGATTGTTTATGTAGCAGCTTTTTACTAATATAGATAGATATCGACACCATACAGTCATGGTGCTATTTAGGCATCTAATCTGTTAAAAGATTGCTTTTTATCTCGACTTTTTGGGGAAATTACTGATGATTACTGAAAATTAAAAGTGGCTAGCATGTTAATAAGCTTGCTAATTATAAATCTGTTTGCCGATTTTTTGACTATGTTGTCAGAATATTGTAATATTAATTTCATGATGATTGGTATTGTTAAAGAAATACTTAGTAGCTTCTAGCTACAATTGGAGCAAATGTGATTAAATTTCTCTACAGAAAAAAAGGTTAGTTGGTGTATCGACCAATTTATATGGATGTGCAATTTTATAAGTACTATTGTTCGTTGGGTTCCAATTTTCGTTGATTTCGTTATTCGCTTAAACCACGAAATTAAGTTCCCAACGAAATGCATTTTTCCACAAAATTTTAATGCATGAAATTTAAAACCACGAATTTAAGAACCGACGAAACTGTGATATTTATGAAAACCACGAAAATTGATGTCCACGAATAAAAGTACTTCCACAGTATCAAAAGTCTCCTAAGGGTTGTATTGCTTGTATTATTGTTAATACTGGGCCGATACTACTGCTGGTGAACTGTTAGTCCTCAAGGGTTTTCACCAACCCAGAAGGCAGTATTTCGGTGCTGGTCTGCAAACCGATTTATTTGATTTTGAAACTTGCAATTTTTAATTCAGAAAATTTTGTTTAAAAGGAGTATCTCCCTCTTGCATAGCTCTGTCCTTAGCTGGTTTGGTTTTTCTATTAAGATCCGGTTGGTATTTTGTTCTCTTATAGCTTTTAAACATATTTCGATTTTTGGATTTCCAAATGTTGTGTGAAGATTTCAGGTACATGGTTTAAATTACAACTGAATTCTACTTATATTTAGATAACGGCAATGTAACTATGTTGATTGACAGGGGGAAATTAAATCATTACGGCTACGGGCCGGTGGTCACGTTCGCATATATCCTGTTTTCCAATTAGGTTGGTTGAAATATTTAAAAAATGGGAATGTCCATGTGGACGAGTCCATGTCATGAATTCAGTATAAATTGCCGAGATTACTTATGTCGGGGTCGGACTTGTTAATGAGAAAGACCTTCACAAGAGAGAAAGACAGTATATAGGGCAAATGTCAAGGAGACAACATCCCATATCCAGGTTAAAACTCAAAGCAAAGCATCTAGGGGTCACGTTACGGTCTTCAATTCAGTGAGGAACCTCACATCATATAGGAAGCCCTAAATGGCCCCAAAAAGGTTTAAAAAAAGTGAATAAATCAATGGAAACAAACCACATCCAATGATATAGGTTGATAAGTAAAACTCTGCACGGGACAAGATATTCCAAAGTCTGATTTTGTTGACTTTTAACAGCCTCTCAGAAGAGTGCTTACAAATATCGTGTTGGAGTGAAGAAATTGATAAAGGTCAAGGGTTATTATATAAACATCGGGCTTATAAACTAGATCTATAGTCATACAGACTATAGACATACATAGCTGAAGATAGGGTTTATAAGCATCGAGTTTATAAACTAAGTCAATAATTATTGAAATTATAGATAAAAAGGTAGTGGTGCACAAAAACATATACATAGGGATACAGTGATATTGGACATACAGATGACTATATAAGATAAAGGTCTATAAGTATTGCGCTTATAAACTTTGTTCTTATAATATAGTTTTATTACTATAAGTAGTATAGTTGTGGGTAGATATAAGTTGTATTGGATAAAGGTTTATAAACATTGCGTTCATAGACTTTTGGCTATAAGCAGTGAGCTTATAGCAAACAGTGAAATAAAGTATTTGTGCATATAGACAAAGAACTTGTACATTACAACTTTAAAGTAGATAGTAATATTGTTCTTAGATACATTGTTTGTTGAATATATTAACGTTGATATCGAGACGTTGGTTCTTTGGATTCCTGAGTGTAATCAGGAAACGAACTCAAAACTCAAAAAGACCGCTCGGTAGACCTGTTGCACGTTACAGTCGATTTGATATGCACCGAAGAGACTTATGTTGTCGAAATGGAAAAATACAAAGTACATTCAGAGTAAGTTCGGTATTTTGTTATCTAACCTACAGGTACATCGTATGAATACGGGACTTTCGAGATAGGAACTCTCGTTTAATTGAAGGCGGAAACGATCTCCTCTGATACCAGTGAGAAGTATAATTTGAATCCAGTCCTATTGAATATAAATATATACCACCTAAAAACAAACTATCTATTAAATTGAAGTGTACTTATAATTTGTCCTGCATGACAATTATTTAACTAAATTTTAATTGACGAAAAACAATTAATCTGAAGCGCTACAAATCGATTAAATATAAATCACCCTTGGCTCAACAGTGTTCATTAATTAGTGATTCCATCCCAAGGTATTGATGTATTGATTTTTTTCGTATAATACACAAAAATTTTGTCGGAGTGAACAAGACTCAAAATTCCTGTATTTAAAGCAAGGGAAGTTTTATTAATATTCATTCTACATTTAGTGTTGTAAATCAATAGTGTTAAAGTAAGTTTGTTTTTGATACGAAAAGTATTGGCAACAACAATTGACGAGCTCACTTGTGATTGTGTTTATCGATAATAAAGTGAATGATTTAAAAGAACAGATTTTAAAACATCAAAATCAATTTTCAAGAAATCGGGAAATTGACTATTAATTAGAAAAGTTTTTTGCACGATCTAACCGGTTTCGTAGATACATGTTACTTTGTTTACATTGTAGATACATGTTACTTTGTTTACATTGTAGATACATGTTACTTTGTTTACACTGTAGATACATGTTACTTTGTTTACATTGTAGATACATGTTACTTTGTTTACATTGTAGATACATGTTACTTTGTATACATTGATGCGCTAATTGACAAAGTAGGTGTGGCCTTACATCTTTTTGGCAATATTTGTTCGTGTTCGAGCAGTCACAAATATCGAAAATATTTGCTTCACGAAAACCCATACAAATAACCGAAAAATGACAATTCTTGATAGCTCATATACTTGAGAGAGACTCACAGTTAAGTATATATTGGCACTGAGGAGAGGAAGTTAAACCAGTGCTTGATATTGAATTCAATATTATATATAATAAACCAATGCTTGGAAGTCGAGGAAAAACATACTAGTAGATAACACTCTGATTTAAATACATCTGTCTATGACTACTGACGAGAACGAAAACCAATAGCTTATAGGTTAATATTCATGTTTATTAATGAATTTTTCCGAGAAGTGTTTGAATTTTAGTGTTTTGTGATATTTACTTTATACGCTTCATGAACGTCTTAAGAAATAAAAAGTCCAGTAGAATTAACAATGAAGGGATAAGGAGTAAATGCACATGATGCAAAGTTTTTACAAATATACACATGGAACACAGTATTTGCAACACCGGATTTTTTTACTTTCAGTATTAAAGTTTTTTATTACAATTAAGGTAATAATAAGTCATTTTCCATTATATTAGATCATTTTCTTTTTATCTTATAAGGCAAATTCAAATATTAAAATTTTACTGCACAAAATATCATTTATAAATCACAAATACTGAAGTAACTGTGAATGTAGGTTCTGTATATCCTTATTTCGACAACTTTTGTCTTCTCAGCAATTCTCAAAATCATTTCAATACTGTTTATGCGCATTAGAAACGTTTGTATGACTGTGTATAACATTATCCGAGAAAAACTTTCAATATTCAGTATAACTTCCGTTCACAAGCATGGTTGCCTCTTAACGCCTTCTCATACCACAAGTGAAACGACAAATCGGATGCTAAGTCATTTGGTGCTAATTTTTATGCAATGCCTGCTTTAAATCACCTATAAAGTCTGTACCGGTTGGCTTTTTTATCGCACGTGACGACTGATGATATCCTAAATATCTAAAATTTAAGTTCAAGACTGGATCTTAATTGACTCATCACGCAGATGATCCATCACAACGCTGGAACGTTGTTGTGTTGCATCGTCATGCGTAAAAATGGGTCTCGCCATTTCGTTGATCTAATGTTGATATTTTAGAGCATTTAAGTTACCACATTCGGTAATGGGGTCAAGCTTACATTCATATGACTCATAGCCCCAGATCATTATTGAGTCACCAGCACACGAAAATGCTTCAACAATATTGCAATCAGCATACGTTATACAAGGTTGACGCTACTCGTAATCCCTACAATAGGTAACGTGTAACGTAAAGCGACTCTGCCTAACAGAACATTATCAAATTACAAATTCCATCACGAATGAGCTCTAAACAACTCAAAACATGCTTCTCTATGTATCTGTGTTATTAACGGGCGTTTACTGGTAGTTTCGAATGGTTTTCGACAGTTTTAAGTCGATTATGTAATGTTCTTGATATTTGCATACGTGGGTAATCACTGTCTTTGAAAAATGGTATTATTCGAGAAGGAGTTTGTCTAATAAGCCATCCTAAAGCTCTATATTCACGATGAAATATTACTCGGGGTCTTCCAGTTACAGGAATTTCCTAAACCCTAATATTTGGCTTATTGGTAAATGGTGTTGGCATACACGACGAGCAATGTGTATAACGTGTTAGTCATATATTCTGCATACAATAATTTTCCATCAAACAGCAGTTGGCAGCTGTGGTTTACCCATTTCATCAACAATTGAGGGCAACAATCTCATAGCAGTGGATAAACACTACACAGAATAACATGTAGGAAAACTTGATTTTCAGTTCTTGTAAATGTGAGTTTTACAGATGTAAATAATCAATCTTTAATAGTACGTTTGGTAATTTAACAATGGTGTTTTATCAATAAAAGGTGAATTCGTTTCATTTAACTGCGCATATGTAGAATCTAGATAAACGGTAACTTCAGTATTTTGGTATTTTAAACCATGAATAATTTCAAAAACACTAAAATATTTTTTGTATTTCATATTTGAATTTGGTGTTTTTTTTTCGGGTGTATACATTGTATATCGAGCAATGGAACAGCACTTTCATTATTGTTCTCCTTATTGAAGTTGCAACTAGGCCTTCATCAATGAGCTTTTCTTATAACTAACAGTAAGTTCAAGATGACCCCTAGCAACTGATTGAACGGATTGCTAAATTGCTAAATGCCGACATGTTTTTTTTTTACTCATGGTTGCAGGATCACCAACAAAAATTAACTTAATTGTCTTACAACCACTGTTATCCGTTTCACGAAACTAGGGGCTCACATGAGCCTGTATCGCTCACCTGTTGACTGGTTTTATTCATGGTCACGAAGAGACCACCCATTCATAACCAAACTTGGTTCTAATTGGTTCTAGTAGGTTCAGAGGAGAAGACATTTGAATGCATTTCCCATAGGGTCCCTATATTAAACTATGTTCAACGCTGGCGGCCATCTTGGATGCGGTACGAACGTCACAAACTTTGAAGGGGACAAGCCAAGGACTATTGTGACCAAGTTTGGTTGAATTTGGCTTGGTAGTTTCAGAGGAGAAAATCTTTGGATGCATTTCCCATAGGGTCCCTATGGTCCCTATGTTAAACTATGTTCTCTGCTGGCAGCCACCTTCAATGAGGTATGAACATAAAAATCCCAAACTTTCAAGGGGACCACCTAAAGACTATTGTGATCAAATTTGGTTCCAATTGGTTCAGTAGTTTCAGAGAAGAAGATCTTTGAATACATTTCCAATAGGGTCCTTTGTTAAACTATGTCCTGTGCTGACGACCATCTTGGATGAGGTACGAACATAAAAATCACAAACTTTAAAAGGGGACCAGCCAAGGACATTTATATCCAAGTTTGGTTCCTATTGGCTTATAGTGGTTTCAGGAGAAAAGATCTTTGAATATATTTCCCTTAGGGTCCCTATGTTAAACTATTTTCCCCGCTGGCGGCCATCTTGGATGAGGTAAAACCACAAAAATCACAAACTTCAAAGGGGACTACCTGAGGACTATTTTGACAAAATTTGGTCCATATTGGTTTAGTTCTTTCAGAGGAGAAGATCTTTGAAAGCTCAACACTTTTGTTATTTACATTTAACCTCCATCTAAAACAATTTTTGAAATAAAAGTAAAAATGTTAAAAAATCGTGAAAATTCAAAGAAAAAGGGGCCATATGTCCTATGTGGGTCGTCAGATTTTCTTCAAACTTGCAGGAAATGTGGATCTTACTATGCTGACCATTTTTGTAATTTAAACTTTATTTCTATCTTCTACCATTTTCAATATATAAGACTAAAAGTAAAAAAAAACGAAAATTTTACGGAAAAGGGACAATAACTCCAAGATGGTTATCGGATATCCTTCAAAATTGCAGGGCAGGTAGATCTTATCATGCTGATCATTTTTATTTAGTCAGATTTTTGATATCTGTAATGCTTTTGGAGTAATTGGCCTAAAACGGCAATTTACCCCTATGTTCTATTTTTAGTAACAGCGGCCATGTTATTTGGTCTACGGACATAAAAATCACAAACTTGAAAGAGCATACCCTGGTAATGATTCAGGCTAAGTTTGGTTAGTATTGGCCTAGCAGTTTCAGAGGAGAAGATCAGTGAATAAAAGTTAACGGACGGACGACGAGTGATGGCAAAAGCTCACATGGCCTATGGCCAGGTGAGCTAAAAAGGAGAAAAACCACAAATAAAAGCGTTGCTCCATTTGTATTAATCAACCATGTATTTGTCGAGACTTTGCAATTACTCCACATCTTTTCATTTTTTTTATCATAGACGACAACTACAACATATAAACAACCAGTGCGAATTCACGAATTCAATGCGAGTGCGAGTCGATTGCAAAAAAAAATGGCATAATAAAAGTGATGAGGTCACTATGAACAGAATATGGGAAGAATGACATTTGAATATTACAAATAATAACATGCCATAATTTGAAGGTATGATAGTGTATCCATAGGAAATATTCTTCAAAAGCAAGTACACCAGAACTGTAATATATAGAAAGCATACATGTATATGAATCCAAACTACTTTCTATCATAAATATTTCATCTAAAAGTTTTTGTTTGATATTCAAAAAGCAGATAAAAGGAGTTGATCACTTTTGTAATCTCTTATATTATTGAAATTTTAATAAAACACGGTACCAATATGGTGCATATAAGTTTGATTTCTTGACAAGACATCACATGTAGTTATTGAAATGGAAATTACAGGCAAAAGCTTTTGCACCTAAAAAATATCATTTTGTAAATGAAAGGATATGGAGTAAATGTATTTCAGACAAAAATCCTACAAATACATGGTAAAGCAGAGGAACAACGCTTATACTGTTGTTCTTCATCTTGAGATCACCATTAGGCCTTCAACAATGAGCTTTGCTCATACCTCATAGTAAATTCAAGACGGCCCCTAGCACCGGTTTAAACGGCCATATGTCTGAGTCTGAAAATTGTTGCTTGAAACGAATAATCAACAAGTAAAAGATCACCTGGTGTACTGATTTTCAAGTCTCATTATACTTCTATATGTAGAGAGACTGTAATTAATGATTAGACTGGAGACACATGCACATTGAACAATAAAATCTGCTTGGTATTTCTGTTGTTTCGCATGATGGATACTGAAACTTAATTTTGTCCTAGCAGATAGTTGAGACAAATACAGAAAAAATATATAAAGTAAATAAAAAAACTATATATTTTACTGTGAAACTTCTTGCACATCATCTACTGTATTAACATCAAAATTTTGAAAGTTTTATCTTCATATCCAAATAAGAAAATGGGAATTACATGTAGCAGACGACATTTAGCTCTTATCAAGTTTAACAAAATTAGGTGTGACAATGTCAAACTTATGAAATGTAGCATTTCCTATAGAATTAATAATGTAATATTCTCAAACTCGTCACATGTGGCTTTCCTCTTGAAGCCTTTTACCAGGTTGAACCTATCATGATATAAAGTTCATAGTTATAAAATGCACTTTACAAGGGCTCACACAACAAACTAAACATTTTCATCATAAATATGTAAAGAGGCCCTTCTAAGTCTAATTATTAAAATTTTATTACATGGCTTATTCACCTGATGTGCAATTTCATGCGAGACCACCATGGCAACATACATTTTATCCCTCATTGACGATTTCATTTGATCATACAACATATATTCTTCAGCGTATATAATCAGTCCCCAGTTCTCCATACCGCCCCATCTGAAGTCTGGGACAGCAATCATATCTATAAAAAGAGTATTCAACGAATTTCAAATTATTTAATCAATAACAAAATACCGAAGTTACTATGAATTCTAAACAATGAATTATTAAAAATCAGTTTTTGTTACAACCTGAAAAAGTGGACATTTTGACGTATTTCGGTTCCATCTTGAAAATGTCAGCACGATAATGGACATATTTCCATTGCATCTTGTTCGCAGTGTAACAATTAACCTACAAATAAATTTTCGTTATTTGGATAAACTTAAATCTTTATCATATTTTTACATACATTCGTTACTCTCATCTAATTGAACATTCATACAAAATATGATTAATTTCTGCAAAATATTTTCTGAGAAAATAAATGAAATTATTTCTTTACGAATTTTGGCAGACATCTTGGAAATGACAACCATTTTGCAAAAAAAAAAAATCACGTGCATTTATTTCATATCCTTTCATTGCTAATTAGCTTACCATTTTATGAATATGGCCTGTAAGTCTCGTATAATTTTGGAAATTCCGGGATAAAAAATTGTACCCGGAAGTTACATTTTAAACAATGATATATGACGTTTCAAACAAAAGTTTGAACGTCATAATGCTCAGACGTCATGTTTTGGCGGGAATAGTTTTTGAAATGCCTGTTTATCGTGTATTCTGGTGAGTCACATAGCGAGACTTACAGACCCTATTTCAGAATAAATTATATATTAAAAGTAGATATATTAAAAGTAGAATTTTCTCCTGCGGAAAACCCAATCGTTAACAAAAGGCTCAGATACAGAGTCTGTATCGTCCACCTGACAAAATGCTTCCAAGTCTTGCAAAAACTGATGGGCAAAGATGATGTGTTTTCCAATGGGGTCAAATGTTAAACTTTATTCTCGAATTGCAACCATGCATTTTGTCAGATCCAATTGAAATGAATAATATGTGTAAAAGATCCTTCGTACATCATTCAACTACAGTGTAATTGTCTTTGTGTTACTAATTTAAAAGCAGATGGTGAAAATAATGTTTCTCTTCCATAGTGTCCAGTGTTAATCTATGTTCAGTGATGGAGGCCAAGTGT
>MJUU01059095.1:70436-81370 GCA_002080025.1 Modiolus philippinarum | reverse complement strand
TTTGACGTATTTCGGTTCCATCTTGAAAATGTCAGCACGATAATGGACATATTTCCATTGCATCTTGTTCGCAGTGTAACAATTTACCTGCCTACAAATAAATTTTCGTTATTTGGATAAACTTAAATCTTTATCATATTTTACATACATTCGTTACTCTCATCTAATTGAACATTCATACAAAATATGATTAATTTCTGCAAAATATTTTCTGAGAAAATAAATGAAATTATTTCTTTACGAATTTTGGCAGACATCTTGGAAATGACAACCATTTTGCAAAAAAAAAAAATCACGTGCATTTATTTCATATCCTTTCATTGCTAATTAGCTTACCATTTTATGAATATGGCCTGTAAGTCTCGTATAATTTTGGAAATTCCGGGATAAAAAATTGTACCCGGAAGTTACATTTTAAACAATGATATATGACGTTTCAAACAAAAGTTTGAACGTCATAATGCTCAGACGTCATGTTTTGGCGGGAATAGTTTTTGAAATGCCTGTTTATCGTGTATTCTGGTGAGTCACATAGCGAGACTTACAGACCCTATTTCAGAATAAATTATATATTAAAAGTAGATATATTAAAAGTAGAATTTTCTCCTGCGGAAAACCCAATCGTTAACAAAAGGCTCAGATACAGAGTCTGTATCGTCCACCTGACAAAATGCTTCCAAGTCTTGCAAAAACTGATGGGCAAAGATGATGTGTTTTCCAATGGGGTCAAATGTTAAACTTTATTCTCGAATTGCAACCATGCGTTTTGTCAGATCCAACTGAAATGAATAATATGTGTAAAAGATCCTTCGTACATCATTCAACTACAGTGTAATTGTCTTTGTGTCACTAATTTCAAAGCAGATGGTGAAAATAATGTTTCTCTTCCATAGTGTCCAGTGTTAATCTATGTTCAGTGATGGAGGCCAAGTGTTTTGTCGGGTCAAGGAACAAGGGAAGTGATGATTACAAAAATCGAAATCCCAAGACATGGCAAAAGCCGCAACAGAGAAAAACAAAGACAAAACAAGGACATGAGACAGCCACAATGCACGGAAATAAAAAGGACGACATTAAGAACTAAGGCACGCATAGTGTGAACTCCAATGAAAACCGGGAGTGACATCAGGTGAGAAAACAATTTTTGTTAAGAACGTCACAAACATTGGTTTCGAAATGTCTTAATTTGATCGGCACTGAAAACACATGAAATGCGCATATGCAGAAGTTAAATTTACAGTAACTTCGGTATTTTGTTATTATCCTGTTAAGCTTGATATGATTTTCTCATAGAGTACAATGTTAAACTATGTTCAAAGCTGGCAGCCACGGTTTTGTCCGTTACCGAAATGAGAAATATTTGTAAAGTACTTTCCATTTACCATTCCAAAACAGTTCAATTTATAGTCTAACCTACATTAGTNTCTTCAGTGCAGATAAAGTCTAAACGTTTGGAAAACCATGATTACAAAGATGTTAAAAAACTGAGAGAACAAATAACCAATATGATCTAAATGTAAAGCCAAAATAAGCTAAGGACAGAGCTTTGCATGAGGGAGATACTCCTTAGTTTTCAACAAAATTTACAAAAATTTAGATATTGCAAGGTTCCAAATAGTATCGGCTTTCGGGTCAGCACCGAAGTACTGACTACTGGGCTGGTGAATACCCTCGGGGATTAACGGTCCACCAGCAGAGGTATCGACCCAGTGGTAACGAAATGAGAAATATTTGTAAAGTACTTTCCATTTACCATTCCAAAACAGTTCAATTTATAGTCTAACCTACATTAGTCTAGTATCATAGAAGATACACTGTTATGATTTTCCAATAGTTGTCAATGTTGCTGTCGCCTTTTTATTATTTTTTTTTTTATTTATTTTTATTTTTATTTTTTTTTTAATTTGCTTTCGTAACAAAGTCAGCAATAACATTTGTAAAGAACTTCCATACACCATTCCTGTAAAGTATTATTGAATTTGCTTCACTGGTTTCGGAAGAGAAGATGAAAATGTGAAAAGCTAGCAGACAGACATCCTCCGGACACCAAGTGATGAAAACAGGTCACAATAAAGTAACAAAAACTTCTTTTTCTTTCATCATAACCTGTAAAAGGAATCAAAGGAAATTTATATAGATATATTTTGTATGAATTAAATGAAATAATCGAGAACCGTACCGAATCATCAGTCAAACGAACGAACAATCCATGGACAATGGCAACATAGGAAACGCTAAGAAACAAGGACACCACTTGAGTATGGAACAGAGAAGAAAAATTAAGTTACACGTAGAGATGGAATACATCGGCAAACGAATACCGAAGCAAGAACGAGGAAAGGAGAAATTCTAATAAATCCAAAATCACGGCAATTCACAGCAACACGAATTGAGACAGCATGACAAAGACAAAACAAACAATCAAACAAACAAACAAAACAACGGCAGTAGAATACCGAAGGAACAAGGGAAGCGATGACTACAAAAATCGAAGTCCAAAGACATGGCAAAAACGGTAACAGATAAAAACAAAGACTAAACAAGGACGTTAGACAGCTACAATGCACGGAAATAAAAAGATAACATTAAGAACTAAAGCACTCATAGTGTGAACTCCCATGAAAACCGGGAGCGACATAAAAACCATGGATGAGATCAGTATGCTTTTGTTCTGCCTATGACAATGTACTTATATTTTCGTTCGCCATTCTTACAGGAGACACATCTATGAATTATATCTTTCAGCCGATATTCCAGTTGTTCGTGAGGAATGGTAGTATGAAATATGGAGAAGTCAAAAGTTTTAATGCTGTTACAATGCGATAATGATCTTGATTTTATGATGTCAAGCAGATCTTTAGAGTTTTTCAATATTACACAATTCTTGAAAAATTTTTGAAGGCCCTCTTTTACAGCTGTCAAGATGGAAGTTAAAGGCTTAGAAAGAGGTTTTGTGGAACATTCTGCAGATCCAGCGATGTACCGTTGTTTGTATGGGAATTTGTGTAATTTTGGTACCCAGCACAAGGAAGGGAGATCGGTGTCTTCATCTTTGCTTGAAATCAATCCCAAAGGAAAGCAAAACAGATTTGTGGTTCTGTATTATCTCCTCCTTAGACAGAGTAGTACATAAAATAATATAGTAGCTGTGTAGGTTGGATTGCCCTGGGAGTTTCCAATGCCTGGTTCTTTCTTTAAACATTCGATGTAATGATTTTTACATATAAAAATGATGTTATTAGGGGCCCTCTCTTAAAAGTCAGAATTTCAGACTGCAAATTAAACCAACTCTTCAAAAATTATTAGAATTATGTTTTTTTGTTTCAATTTTACTTCAAATAACCCATCGGAAAAAAAAGAGTTTATATGCTGCCTTATACAAATTTCATGAATTGTAGCACATTATTGGCTTGAAACTAAGATTAAACATGCCCAAAATGATTTTAAAATTTTGAAATTTTATTTCATAAGCTGTTTCCCATAACTTGAGGTCATCACTACAGACATTTTACGGTCGACATCACAATCTTGTGGACCGCTATGAGATATCTGTTTCCCAGATGACAACAGATCTTTCTCTTTGCCACTAAAGTTTGATTTTCCTCTACCGGATTTGACTTTACTACCGGAGTTGACATGTTCAACACGGCGGGTGTCTTATAAGAAGCAGGAGATGCTTACTCTANGTGTTGTTCATTTTTGTATATGTGCGTGTCTTCATTTTCTTCCTGTGCCGTGCTCATGTTATGTCTTCGTTTCTTCGTTTTTCCGACGTTCCCATTGTCCTTCGATTGTTCTTTTCAGACTGACGGTTCGGTTCTCACTTACTGTTTTTAGTATTGTGGCTTTCTTATTCATTTAGTTCATTTGTTCTGACTTTGTCATGCTGTCCCGATTCATGTTGGATACGAATTGCCGTGATTTGGAAGTTTTCATTTTGGAAACCCCCCTTTCATCATTTTTGCTCTGGTATTCGTATACCGAGTATCCTTTCAAGGGTGTTTATACGTTTAAATATACTTATTTCATAAATCTGAGCTAAATTGAGATATTATAATGTTCGATTCATTTTGTCTGTATTTTAAACTCATTCTTAAAAAATGAACAAATTCTTTTTCTTATTTAACTTCATGATATTCTTATGTTTCAAAAAAAACATCTGTGAAGTTATAGCCGACCAAAAGATTTTATCTGCACAGAAGAGACATAAGTTATCGGAATGCGCATATTCAGAAACCGAATTCTCTTTAACTTCAGTATTAAGTTATTTGTTACCACTGGGTCGATACCTCTGCCGGTTGACTGATAGTCCCCGAGGTTATTCACCAGCCCAGTAGTCAGTACTTCGGTGCTGACCCGAAAGCCGATTCTATTTGGAACCTTAAAATATCTTTTTTTTTGTAAATATTGTTGAAAAATAGGGAGTATCTCCCTCATGCAAAGCTCTGTCCTTTGCTTGTTTTTGGCTTTACATTTAGATCATATTGGTTATTTGTTCTCTATCAGTTTTTAAACATCTATGAGTTTTTGTCGTCCAAAAGTTTAAATTTTATCTGCACTAAAGAGATAAAAGTTGTCGAAATTCTCAAAGGCAGAAAATAAATTCACAGTGACTTCGATATTAAAATATTCGTCCGATTTACATATTAAAAACTGCAGTTTTAATGCGAAATACTAGGTTTTTTCAAAATACTATGTATTCCAATCGGGAACTGCAGTTTTTGTAAAGTTTTCGTGCGACATACTACGTATACTGCATTTTTGCGAAAATTTTCCATAATGCAAAGGAGGAATTCATATTTACGGTTTTATATGGTGATTGGAAGGTTAAACTTAGGGCCTTTTTGTAACTACAGGCTTTATAATTTTTTGTGTGTGTGGAATATATGTCTGTTTGAGTTAATTTTGTGTAATTCGTCCATTTTAGCAACAAAAAGGGGGGAAAATATGCCATATCTGACATAAGAATACTTACCCGATTTATTTAGTGGAAACTGAATACTTGAATAATCTTCAAAATATTTGAGTAGATCAACACCTAGCCGTAATGCAAATGGCGTCTCATTCACAACCTGCGGGCGTGCCCATGTTCTAAACTAATACACAGAATATATCAAGTCAACATACGACAATGTTACAAATACATATGTTCACCGGAAGTATTGTTAAAGTATCCTTAGCTTTTTTAAAATCATAACTCAACCACAGCAACATATACAGAAATTAAGAAAATCAATCAAAGATGAACCTAAAAACTATTTCGTTTAATGATATACAAAATCTGATATATTAGATACTTAAGCTTAAATTAAAGCAATTTTCTGGCTCCCATCCCCGGTTTTAAAATGTCACAAGTTGTGAACAGCAGGAGGTGGTGGAAATAAATATTTAGATATTTTAATCGCATAAGCAAAACACAATTTTATTTTAATATGCTTGATTTGATTATTTATCAATCACAAGAGTTGCTACGCTTTATTCTGAATTTCATCTTATGCTCACGAACTGGATGCCTGCTGAACGCATTGTATTACCATATTGTATCCTTTAAATGAGCCACAAATATTCAACATTCTGTCTTTGGCTGATTATAGCGATATTTTTATATCAGTTTTTTTTTAACTCTTTAAAAAATGACAAAAAAAGTTAGGGTAGGTGCTATGAAAATTTTACACCAGGTGGGACTTCGGGTGATCCGGATGGGTAGCATGTTCTGCCCCACTACTTGCACCAATCACACAATCAGTGAGTAAAATCCGGGGTCAAGTCAAAACCAGTAATATCAAATCCGCGAAGACTTGATATGTAGCTGCAAATATCCGTTTTCATTTAGGACAACAACGTGTAGCATCTTTCAATGATTTCATGATGACGTCCATGCAATATCTCAAGGATGAAAGTGAAAAACGTTAAACAAATCCCTGACTTACAAGCTCTCGGACAGTGGTTTGCTCCATTTAAAAAATCACTGTATAAACTACATACTCGACAGTAACGAATCAAAGGTGAAATGTACATTCCATATGCCGGAGAGTTATTGTTGTTTAGAAATTTAATTGCTAAGTACCAGACTTAAGTAGTATCTTTACTTTAGTCCTTTGAAATCCAATTGTAGAATGAATTTCAAATGGTAGATATACTTAAATTTAATTTTCTATCTTCTTTAGCAAATGTCTGTCGTTACTAGATGAAACTTACTGTGATGTTATTTTCCGTTAAACTTGTAAATTTGAAATCACAAACTGTAAAGGCCAGAATATATGTTGACATCATAGGTGTCGTATCATAGTAATCTGCTATCCAGTTGTCCCCCCTGTGTAATAGAACATCGATTTGTACATTTCTTGCAAATATTGTATTTTATTGACTGAAGAACAAAATCCGATTTTCATTCATATTATATAACAATTGGATCGAGGGATAAGCTTAAATCTTCACCCACATTTGTTCTAAAGCAATACATATCAAATTTATTCCAATACATCGGGAAACGAATACCGAAGCAAGAACGAGGAAAGGGGGAATTCTACAATCATAAATCAAAATAAATGAGAAAAGCTGCGGACTAGTAAAAAAAACTGCAAAGGGTAACAGAGTCTAGATGCATTAACTCATACTAATTGCTTGATCTCATTTTAAATATTTGAGGATCAATGTTCTTTTTGCATAACTAAGAAAAAAGTTGTTGAAAAGACCATCTGCATAAAACAAATTTACAGTACCTTCGGTACTTTGCTTTTTTTACATACACTATGTTGCTACGGAATGTTATGATTTTCGTGCAAGACTTAATATTCTGGTGCATCACGGATAACTTTAAACAAGTGAATACAAACATTGATGCAACATTCAAATGAAATATAAGTAGCTTTCAGATATTATTAGGCTAGTATATGAAGAACATAACGACCTTTTTGATCTTTAAATACAACATTTACTAAGTATATTGCAATATTTTCAGGATCTATGAAGAGAAATTCACCAGGAAAATCTGCAATGGCTGAAAGTTACAATCGCATGCCACAACCTTACAGGGAACTTCCAAAGAAAAGCACAGATAAAAAGAAAAATGAAAGGTAAACAACGACAGCCGGGATAGTCGAACTTGATACCTTAGTAGCAAAATCTAGCCGAAGGGTTAAAGTGGTTTAAGGGTACCTAAACCTTTCGTTTTTACACTATAAAAGACAAACAAATAAAACCCAACACAGGGAGATCAATCAAAGACCACCGTCTTGAAAAGGAAAGAATCAGACATATCGTAACTTTGAAAGACTGGTCAAGGAGTGCTCGTTAATCATCTGTAAGCCACAGCTGTGTTTATTATTTAGTGTTCGTGTTCTACAAAATTTCAATCGTTAACAAAGTAAGTAAGAACTGAACCGTCAATCCAAAACGAATAATCCAAGGACAATGGCAACATCGGAAACACCAAAGAAAAACAGACACATCATGAGTACGGCACAGAAAAGAAAAATGAAAACACACACACGCACAAAGATGAAGAACACGGACGCAATAAAAATCATGGGTGAGATCAGGTGCACCGGTAGAGTAAGCAGTTTCAGGACAAATCGTTGGTTGTAAAATTCTTTCCAGCAAAATAAGAACGGAAAATTTTACCTGTCTTCTTGCAGAACAATAAATGTGTTTGAAAGTGACGCCATATGGCGTTTCCGAATGATTGCTATATTAAATCTAGCTTTCATAGCAGGCTCGTCAAAACAAGGAAACACTTCTCTGGCATGTGTTGCTTGCAACTGCGACGTCACAAGATATCTACAAAGAATGCAAGCATTTTGGAATAAGTATTCAAACTTTAATTCATCTTAGCAGACATATCTTTCTCTGATTGTTAACAATGAAAGTTGGCTCAAACAAATCATTTTATTCTTATTTATCAACGCTTCAAGCAATCTCTCTAAAATTTACCATCTTTTACACATTTATGAAAGTCTTACACATATCTAACTTTATTATTGCTAAAAGAAATGTAACAATGATTATGATATTTATCACATAAAAATTATGTTGTTCAGTTGAAGTAACGAAAAATGTATTTGTTGTAGACCTCTAAACATACAAATAACTTTGTGTGATATATTATTGTCATTGGTTTCCTTAGATTCTAAATCATCTTTATTAGTTGTGTAAGTCATTTGAAATTCACATTATATTAATCTTAAATTACAGCGAAATTGAATTATAATAAAATATTGGATCTTTGTCACTTTTATTGACGTTTTTAAAATTGTTTTATCTTTGTCCTGTTTAAATGAAAATGTAAATCTGTTTTAATTGTATTACCCTGACTTTATTATGCATAAACGAGTATGTGCAGCAAGGACCTCAACTGACTCAATTTTCTGTAAATATATTAAATAGCTTAACGACTTTTGTTCTATTTGGATTGACGTTGGAAAATATTAGTGAAAAGAATTTTTCACTATTCCAACATGTAAATAGTTTTTCATTGCCACGAAGGTAACCTAATTTGTGCAATTGCTGAGATTTTTTTAAGAAAAGCTGAGTTAGGAGTAGTTTTGGTTTCTGAAACCTTTGAGCGTATAAGGCTGCCACTTTTTGTAGACTTTTTGCCTGCTTAATTTACAAATACAAACAAAAACAGGATATGCGCTGAACCTTATTTTTTCCTAATACAGCCCCAAATTGCCATGTTTTGAAATATTGTACAAAAATGTCCAACATTACCAATTTATTTTTGATAAATCAGTTTCAGATATTGTGCGAAATTCATTTAAAATATTAGTTTACAATTGAATTGAAAAACTTTAATACGGTTTTCAATTAGAACCTTGCCTAATTATTTTGGGAGATTATTATCAATATTTGCCAAAGGAATCCTACTTACTTTGTTATGCCTTCACTTTGATATGAACTAAGGTAAAGTCCTTCAAGATCTGTGCTGAGTGTTCCATTAAATTCCATACGCAAGGTATAAACCTGCCCCGATTCCAACCGCTCACCAGTCTTAACAATGACAAACTGACGTTTCCGGTCATCCTCTACAGTTGATGTATTTATTTTTGCAGACGAGTTGATTTGTGTGACGACAACTGACTTTTCAGTTATATAAAGATTGTGATTGTTCAATACTATTTCATTTGTGGATTTAATGCACTGAATTTCAATACGAACTGATCCATTGAAGAAAAAATCTCCTGGGTTTTCACTGTAGATATGGGGTTGAAGATGAATATCATATACTTTTGGAAACATGTCATCCGGTAACCGATATGGTCGCGTTGAATTTTCTGTAAAAGATACAAGAATAGACATATACTTGCTAATACACAAGACATACACTTCCTAAAACACGTATGTGTATTTGCAACCATCGACCAATCAGTTCTATCTATGTCTGAACTATTACTTTAGTGAAAATGTGTAGAGGTTTAGATTTTCTTATCTCAATGGTAATTTTGTTAAAAATCCAAACGCAAAAGGCCACTTTTTGTAGACTTTTTGCCTGCATAATATACAAAATACAAACAAAAACAGGATATGCGCTGAACCTTATTTTTTCCTAATACAGTCCCAAATTGCCATGTTTTGAAATATTGTACAAAAATGTCCCACATTACCAATTTTTGATAAATCAGTTTCAGAAATTATGCGAAATTCATTTAAAATATTAGTTTACAATTGAATAGGGTTTTCAATTAGACCCTTGCCTAATTATTTTGGGAGATTATTATCAACATTTGCCAAAGGAATCCTACTAACTTTGTTATGCCTTCACTTTGTTATGAACTAAGGTAAAGTCCTTCAAGATCTGTGCTGAGTGTTCCATTAAATTCCATACGCAAGGTATAAACCTGCCCCGATTCCAACCGCTCACCAGTCTTAACAATGACAAACTGACGTTTCCGGTCATTTAGAATAGAAACAACTATCAAACGTTTTATTGAAGACCTAACTTGATGCAAAGGAGATAGCATTGATATAAATTGGAAAGAAAGAATTTAATAGTATTAATTCTTACTAACTTTACAACAGTATTTACGTCGAATAATTCAAGATCGACACGTCAGCATAGGATTTGCGATTAGAAATAACTAAATACCGCAGTTACTGTAAATTTAAATTCTGCATATGCGCATTTCGACAACTTATGTCTCTTCAGTGCAGATAAAGTCTTAACGTTTGGAAGACCATAAAATCAAATATGTTAAAAAAAACTGAGAGAGAACAAATGCCCAATATGATCTAAAAGTAAAGCCAAAAAAAAAGATTTTAAAATGGGGGATAAAACGAAAGCATTTCAAATCACATAAAAACCACAAAAACATCCTTTTAAAGTATCTTACTATTATCATAAATAAAATGCTTACAATGCATGCGCCTGAATGTAGTCCATCTCTTTTGGGTTCATACAATTCGTGTGCTTGTTTTATTGCTTCAGTAGTTATTTCTGTCGCTGTACTAGATTGGATATATTGGTGGCTGGTGGTTTTATTATTCATATACATTTGTAAATATGCTACTTCAGAAAAAAGGAGAAAGAAAACAAGATAAGCGAAAGAAAATCACTGAGGGTCCAGTAGAAATGAAATAAAAAAGGATAGGAGCAAAATATAGGACACATATAAATAACTTAATACCGACGGAAAATACTGTGAATTTTGATTCTGCATATGCGCATTTCGACAATTTATGTCTCTTCAGTGCAGATAAAATCAATAATGTCAAAGATGTTTAAAAACTGATAGAGAACAAATTACCAAATATGATCTAAATAGAAAACCAAAATCAGCTAAGGACAGAGCTTTGCATGAGGGAGATACTCCTTAGTTTCAACAAAATTTACAAAAATTAGATATTGTAAGGTTTTGAATAGAATCGGCATTCGGGTCAGCACCGAAGTACTGACTACTGGGCAGGTGAATACCCTCGGGGACTAACAGTCCACC
>MJUU01059095.1:44426-63560 GCA_002080025.1 Modiolus philippinarum | reverse complement strand
TTAGATATTGAAAATTTTCAAATAAAATCGGTTCTCGGGCCAGTACCGAAGTACTGGCTAATGGGTTGGTGAATACCCTCGGGGACTAACAGTCCAACAGCAGTGGCATCGGCCCAGTGGTAACAAATAACAAAATAAGTAGGTTATTTTTAATTATGTTCTGCATTTCGACAACTTATGTCTCATCACTGCAAATCAAATCAAAGCATTTAAAAATGATGTGAGTACTCATTCCAGAAGCAATGAATGACCAAAAAGCTTGAGTAGTATTCCACTTAAGAGTCAGGCAGTAGGCGGCCCATCAAAAATTTAAATTCTGTATTTTTTTGGCTTAGATGTATTCATTTGGTTAAAAACACATCCCAAAAAGTTTTTGCATTTGAACATGTGTAATTTCTCGAGATAATTTTTGACTGGTGACATAGAGAAAAAATAACGGGAAAATTTTCCCTTATTTTTCGGTGTACAATGTAAATAAATGTTTGACACTGATAACTCAAAAAAAAGCACAATATCACAGAATTTTTATCTATCAAAATGACGTTTTCTTGGTTACTTTTGTTAAAATAAAACATCAAAAGTTTGCGTTTTTTCTCAATGTGCTACTGTATCAATGCATTTTGCTTGTTTCTTAGACGGACTGGTACTTAAGTGAGTGATAATCGTTTGTTGTTAAAATGAAAAGGAAAGAGGCATATTTTTTTCTGAAAAGATGCATGTTACCACATGTAGCAAAAATTACACAAAGCTTTTCTCTGAGCAAAGACACTGATCAGTTAACAAAGTACCGAGGTTACTGTGAATTTAGGTTCTGCATATGCGCATTTCGACAACTCATGTCTCATCAGTGCAGATTAAATCAAAACGCTTGAAAATCCATGAAGCAAAATTTGTGTAAAAGCTGACTGAGAACAAGTTACCAATAAGATCGAAATATGAAAGCCACAATCTTTTAAAGACAGAGCTATGCAAGAGGGAGATACTCCTTAGATTTTATCAAAATTTCTTAAATTTTGGTATTGCTGATTTTAAGATAAAATCGGTTTTCGGGCCAGCACCGAAGTACTGGCTACTGGGTTGGTGAATACCCTCGGGGACTAAAGTCCACCAGCAGTGGCATCGGTCAAGTGGTAACAAATAACAAAATACCGAGGTTACTGTGAATTAAGGTTCTGCATATTCGCATTTCGGCAACTTATGTCTCATCGGTGCAGAATAAATCAAAACACTTTGAAATCCATGAACCAAAATATGTTTAAAAGCTGACTGAGAACAAATTACCAATAAGATCGAAGTAGGAAAGCCAAAATCTTTTAAGGACAGAGCTTTTTTTCAGATAATATCGGTTTTCGGGTCAGCACGCAGTACTGGCTACTGGGTTGGTTTATTCCCTTGGGGATTCATATGATTTATATCAGTATTTATTTGAATTAATCAATATAAGATATTTACTAAAAAGTTTTTTGGAAATGAGATAAAAAAAATACCACATTTTTACAAAAGTAGATGTAATCCAAAACCATGCCAAACAAAAAAAACTAAAAAGGCCAAAGAAAAATCATACTAAAGCTTAAGAAAGCACCAAATAAACAAACTTGCAAAATATAACATAAATGAAATTGTCACACCTGTTCAGTAAGGTATTCTGCCAAACGATGAAGACAAAATGAAGAAGAACACGTTCTCACTTGCCTGTCCAATTTATTTATTAAGATCTAAAACTGGTTTAGACTTAAATCTTCCCTTAGTCCTAAAGGTAAGTCATTCCACAGTTAAGAGGCAGCATACCTTATTGAATGTAGACCATACCTCATTGAATTCACCCTTAGTACATGGGTAGTGATTTTTTTTATATAGAATAAAATCCGATTTTGCAGGCAAAATGCTTACCGGCTAGTAGTTTCCTTTACTTAAGGTGCTGATTTTCTTATGTACTTGTACTACCTGAGTTATTTCTAGGCTATCAGGAAAAACAGAGGTCTAAATAACAAAGTACCGATGTTACTGTGAATTTATTTTCTGCATATGCGCATTTCGACAACTTATGTCTCTTCAGTGCAGATAAAATCTAAACGTTTGGAAGACCATAAAATCAAATATTAATAAGATTCATAATTGGTGTCTTTATGAAAGGCTTTACAAGCTTTAACAATATACTTGAGATTTCATCTCTTTACATTGAGAAATTCAATGTTGATATATTGATAGTGTCAACCGGGCTTAACTTTGGTAATACTTTACTTTGGTAAAACAATATCCATTTTACCATTTATTTACCATTAATAACGTTGGATTGGCTATTTGCCATCTTTCGTCATATTTTCGGGTTAAATCAAGGGTTCATTCCCATTTTTCCAACTTTTTAATAAAATATACATTACAGGTAAAAATTGAAAGTTGGATAAGTGGGAAACAACGGCAGTAGAATACCGAAGGAACAAGGCACAAGATTACACAAATCAAAGTCCAGAGACAAGGCAAAAGCAAGAACACCAAAAGACGGAAGACCAAAGACACCACACGCCCACAAAACACACCAACATTACATATACAACTGAAAAGGTGTTATTACTAAAACAATAGGTGTTATTACTAAAACAACAAACACTAATTAGAGCTTGGGTAAAGTAGTGGATAAAAAATATGACAGAAATAAAGTCCTGTTGAAATATATAAAATTATTTATAATACGGCATGTATATGTTTTTTTTTCAATTTTTTTTTTGCTTAATACAACACTTTCAGGTTTGTCCTAGGTTCTAATGTGAAATAAAAATATCTAACTTATTTAACTGTATTGGTGATGTTGGAATAAAATGGGTATTGAAATATTGAAATACTGAACTGGTGTCTTGGGCTAGCTTTTATATTTATTGCAATTCTATACAAGGCTCAACAATATAAGCTCAAAAAGTTTTTATTTTGGCACATCAGTTGAGCACCAAACATAAATGTGTGAAAAACTGGACTTTTTACACAGAAGCTCTATGGCTAATTTAGATGTGGTACCGCACCACTTCGAATAGAGACTGAGAGATTTGGAAATTCAAATTTACAAGACAGAAATTGTCATTTTTATAAAAGTTTTATTGAAGATGAAGCCCATGTTTTACTGCACTGTCTATAAGAAAATCAGAGAAGTTTTATTTAGCGAAGCTGAATTTTATGAAAATAATTTTAAGAAATTTGATGATGAACAGAAATACATCTTTTTACTTTCTAATCAAAATGTTTTAAAAGCATGTGCCAGAGCCTGCTATATGATTTTAAATATTCACAGAAACTTCTTATTTTGTAAATAATGATTTAAAATATTCACAGAAACTTCTTATTTTGTAAATGATTGCATTTAATATGTCTTAGTGTAGGATTTTCAATTAAGGTTATACAATCTCTTATAATTCTGTCTAGAATGGCTCTCATTTTTATGTTATATATGTGCATTGTTTTATATGTTTTTTACTGCACATGTACACATTGAATGTTTATGTGTGTTCATATATGAGAGATGAGTATAGCCCATTGTTGAAGGCCTCATGGTGACTTCAAGATGAAGTACAACAATAAAAGCGTTGTCCTATTGCTTGTTTTTGCCTTGTATTTGTAGAGACTTTGTCTCATTTGCATTTACTCCATATCTCTTTATTGCTTATGGGAGATGAGACTTTAATAAAATATTGAATAGTTATGAGAGAAAGAAAATACTAGTTAACATTTCAACACTGTAATCATGCATATTTTCAGATAATGCTTATCCTTTTTTAAATTTATATTAAACTGCATTAAGTATACATATACTATAAGTTATTTACAAATTTTTACCCATTAAAACTTGTTTATCAGTTCAGGACCATTCAAATTTAAAATTATTTTATTTATTTTTCTTTTACTTATGTATTATTTGCAAATTATTTATTCATTTCATTTATTTCATTGTCATTACTTAAATTAAAATTGAAAATTAACAAACAAATGCAACTTTACTATTTTTTCCATGGAATATTTTTCTTGTCTATTATACATGATAATTAGTGTGAAGTACTAAATAAACATTGCCCTAGGTGATAAAACAAAATGTTGGATAACTTTGAATAGTGATTTTTTTAAAAGTTGGATAAATGAGAAGACACCAAATCAAGCAAGGCTAGTAATATTAATAACCAAACTTTATGGCTAAGTATGTCAATTGTTTTCTGTGTTCTCGTTTTGACTTTAATTTTGGTACATTTCACTCCTTTGTTCA
Source organism: Modiolus philippinarum (assembly GCA_002080025.1). Lineage (NCBI taxonomy): Eukaryota > Metazoa > Mollusca > Bivalvia > Mytilida > Modiolidae > Modiolus > Modiolus philippinarum. Next base: position 59,317 of record MJUU01059095.1, on the reverse strand, counting down.
TTCGGTATTCTACTGCCGTTGTTTCATTTCCAGTTATGGCATACTTATACCAAAATACCGTGGATACTATGAATTAGTTTTGGCATTTGTGCATTTCGACAAATTATGTCTCTTCGTCGAAATCAAAGCATCAAAGCATTGATTTTGTCCAATCAAAACAATGATTATGTCACCGACTGTGACAAATCCGGACTTTTCACCTGCAGTGTGACGGTGCCAAGCGTGAAACAGATCATACTTACCCTTCCGGAGCACCTGATGATACCTCAGTTTTTGTAGGTGTTTAAACTGATAGTAGTTTTAATTAGTTTTGTGGCGTTCTTGTTGATTTGTGTTTATTTGCTTTGTCTTTGTCATTCTCTCTCAATTCGTATTGTAGATTTTTGATTTTGGAATTCCCCTTCTTTCATCATTTTTGGTTCGGTATTCGTTTTCCGATGTATTGGAAATCCATTCCCGAAAAAGTTTTAACCATTTTAAAAATGTATAATTGACCATGATACAAGGTTAGATTAATCGAGACAAAAGACTTTATGGAGAGTTGTATTTATACAATCAATTTTTCCCGTAAATCGGAGTGTAATTTAATTAATAGTGGGCTATTTTAGGACATAATTATGCATGTAAACAATCATTGTCAAATTTAAAGAATTATACAAATGATAAAATCTTGACATTTTGTTGTAATTAATTGGGTCAAAATATCACTTACCAATAATAATGTGGATTGTGTTATAATGAGGGGATATACAGAAAAGTAATATATTTTATTGAAAATAAAATGTTCCAGTCTTTAGATTTTATCTAACGAAAATTAATTTACAAAAATACTTATTTTAGACGTTGCTTATTTGTGATATCCACGGCGAGAATATTTTGCATTTTTTTTTATAATACATGTATAAGGGTTAAATACGAGGATATTCTATAAAATAATTACAATTGTTAAAAGTGAATTGCAAAGACGAAATAATTGATATCTCTAATTTAGAGTTATATTTGATCAAACGAATAATTTTAAATAATTTTGTCAGAATAAAAAAACAACAATGCCTTCAAAAGAATTCTCAAGACGATAATATGAAACATCGGTCAGTTGTCACCCTGTACCAAGTTAGTTATACACAGTTAAAAGGGAGAAAATTTTAATTTAGATATCAAACAACGGTACTAGAATACCGAAGGAACAGGTGAAGCGAAGACCACAAAACTCGAAATCCGAAGACATGGCGAAAACGACACAGAGAAAAACAAAGACAAAACAAGACGTTAGACAGCTACAATGCACGGAAATATAAGACGACATTAAAAACTAAGGCACTCATAGTGTGAACTCCCATGAAAACCGAGAGTGACATCAGGGTAAGCATGTCCTGCTAGCGACACCCGTCAGACTATCATTGAGTCAATCCAGGTTTGAGTCAACCTGGTTATGTCATATCTGTGAAGACGTGAAATCTAGCTAAAAATTCCCTTTTCATTTGGGACACAGACACGTCATATCTGTCATGGTGACGGCCATAAAATTTCTGAAGGGATGAAAGTAACGAAAGAAGGTATTGATAATTATGTTACTAATTAAAATTATCTCCACTTTAAACAATACAAAACTAACATGGTACAGGGAGATAAAGGACCAATGTTTCTCATTAATCATGCTTGTTGTTTTTAATTACCATTGTTAAGATTTGACAACAGACAATGGGAGTAACAGATAATGAATAAAAGGGATCATCCATTGAGGATAATTTGTGTAGAAGCAATTATCGGTAATTTTTATATAATATTTTACGAAAGGATATGGAGTAAATGAACATGAGATCATAACACATATGTTAACTCCAACTGCAATAATTTTAATGAGCTGTATGGCCATTTCGTAAATTAATTGCTCATCAGCAGCACTAGAACCCAAACAAAGGAAATCCATAATTTCAAAAAATGTTTAAAATGCATAAAACGAAAGTTTCCATTGGTTTAATGGAGCGAAAAGAATTGGTATAAAATTTTATAAAAACAAAGTTAAAAATGTAAAGAGTTTCGTATTGAACAAACTTGGTAACAACTATCATATTCGGCAAACGAATGCAAATTTGGCAAGGCTTGTTACCTGTATGAAAAATCATTATAAGTAATCGTTCAATGTACTGATCATTAAACAAATAAAGGGATATTGGGTAAATTTACATGGGACAAAATCCCTTTAAATACATGATCAGATTAAGCAAATGAAACAACGCTTTATTTGTTCTTCTTTATCTTGAAGTCACCATGAGGCCGTCAAGAAGCCTAATCTACAGATCTACATGATTTTTAGATGGTGGTAAATCATCGTGGGTATCTATGATGATAAACCGCTGTCGAAACAGCTGCTATTTATATAATAATGTTGTGTTATACATTGACTTATTGTCCATCACCCTGGCTACTATTTTTCATAGTCAATGTAAAACACAACATTATTATATAAATAGTTGCCAGGGTGATGGACAATAATGAACGTTTCGAAGGGGAGTGCACTATTTTCTATATGTTCCGGTAAAACACTTGACTTTATCTGGGGTTTGCTTTCATTCCTTAAAATTGATAGTGAACTATTTTTAGAATATGCTTAGACATAACAACAAAACTACAAAATTAGACAATTATAAAAATCTTTGATCTTACCATTACGTTTTGTTTTATACATATTGCTTTGTAGCTCAATTAATTGGGTTAAATTGTCTGTCACATCAGACCCTCACAAGCAATATTGGGGATGATGTTATAATTAAGTGGACCACAGAAATTGGCATTTTCATGGGTAATACATTTTATTAAAAATAAATTTTCAAAATACTCATTATTATTCAAATTAATTTACAAAAATGCGTATTATTTAGCTGTGTTAAATTGTTTGATGTCCACTACCAGGAATATTTTCAAAGCGAAAAATATATAATGTAAAGTGATAATATTAGGGAAAATTCTATATAATACCAACAAATATTAAAAGTGACCCACAAAGTCGAAGATATTAGATATCCCTTATTTCGAATAAAATTTGATCAATTTGGTCATTTAAAGTAATTTGGCAGATAAAATCATTGTTATCAAAAACATTTCCTGTACAACTGTAAGAATAAGTATTGTATTTTACATTCCATGTGGTAATGTAGTTGTTGTACACATTGCTGAGTTTTATACAGCGGGCAGAGGGAGCCATATATTGATAGTTACAACAGTAAAAAGCTGAAATGGTGTACTGACATTGGTTAAAAGTATTTATACGAATTTCTATAAGATCCCGTCATCTCATCATTCTCATAGGGCCAATTTTAAAGTAATAGAGCTGCATTTCTTCTTCTGTGTGTGGTTTTTTTTTGTTTTTTTTTGTTTTTTTTGTTTTTTTTTGTTTTTTTTTTTTTAAGTTCTAAAACCGTATTATGTCGTATCCATTTGTCTAGAACAGATATCAAATACCCTTTAATATGTCAAAACGCGAAAAATACTTCATACTTCTTATTCAATTATTACACTAATATTGAATTAGGTTGTGAAAAATCATGGCGGGTGATTAATTTTCGACACTGAAACCGGGCCTGTCCGAGATACTACATATAGTCAACATCAACAAACTTCGGCTGGGCGATATGTGTCTACACTTGAAATTTGTAATGCTGTTTCTGGTTTACACAAACTTTTTGGACTATTTTACTTCAAGATGTATAGTTTAAAAACAAATCCTGCATAAATGCAAAAAAAATTACTCCGGATTACAACCCTTTTCATGTTCCATCCCTTGCGTTACTATATTCTTGACTGGGTTCTGATTTCAAAGGAGCCAGTCTTTAATGAATGCTTACGTAATAAAGACGAGGTAAAATCAGTCGAAGTCGTGACCAGTGTAATGTACACGTGGAGTTATTTGTAAATCGGTCATTGGGATTTCAAACAACTAAAGCCTTCGCGTGTTTAAAAATAATTATAACACCCTTAGAAGAATAATATGGGTTGCATTTATTTTGCCAATGTACACTATAACGCACAGCACAACGTGTGCCCAGCGTGTGAGAATATTTTCGTACACGCTGGTGTGCGTTGTATAAGTTAGGAGCACGTTTGTGACACGTTACAAACACGTCGACACACGTTGGCGTGCGTTGTTGAACGTTGGCCAACGTGTTTTTGATAAGTTATGCAGACGTTAGTCGAACGCTAGAGGTTCGTTATGCACGTAATGTGTGCGATATGTAGTAGTTTCTCGAAAGTTGTTTTAAACGTGAAGAGAACGCAAACTGGGCGTCCTTGTAACTAAGGAGTAACGTACTAGCCGATGTTTTATTATAAAAACAATGGATAAAGAGCAAGACAAAATTCCAAAGTAATGTAGCTGATTTATTACAGTATCATACGGACATAATGTTTTGAAAATATTTATTTTTATTTTTGAGGGACCTATCCCTCCTGCAAATATGTCGTATTTTTGGTCGCATTTCTATCCATTTCTGCATTTGCAAATGTCATTGAGATGAAGAATTTCAGTCTGATCTAACAAAGAACGCTCAAAACGCTATGCAGACTCTTTATGAATGCCAGAAGACCGTTATTGATGCGTTCGATATACGTCAAGCACGCCAGTAAAACGCCTTTGCAACGTTGTCATACGCTGTTACACGTTTTGTGAGCGTTGCGTACAAGTTATGAATAAGTTTTCCGTGCGTTGTAGGTCATAAGCCTGACGCTATGTATGCGTTCAACAAGAGAATTTCTTCAATTTCCTCGGCGTGTGGTAACGTTCTTATAAATATTATCGAACGTCGGCACACGTTGGCTAAAACGTTATAGTGTGACAGGGCCTTTAACAATAATTTACACACTTATCCTTCAACTTTCTATTTGTTCATTGCATTGATGTTATCGGACCTACACATTTTGTCAGTATAAATAATACCGTTACACCTGAGATCGCATGCATACGAATCATCCCGAGAATACTTTCCTTAACTTTGAGGTTTTTTATATATTTTTACGTGTTATTGGACTTTAAACTGCTTAATTTCAGCATACTGTAACTGGAAATATTAATTCTTCTTGGACCAAAAATATGAAAAAATACAGCTCATATTGCTTTGAAGGGTATAAATCTTACTAAAAACAAAGTTAATAGTGTCAAGTATTTCATACTAAGCAAACTGGGTAACATCGCCATATTTGGCCAAAAAATTTTTGAGTGGAAAAAAACTAAATTTGGTATCCTTTGATTTAAGCTCTACATCTATCCAATGTCTTTAAGATAATTATGCAATCATGTTTTAGGTGTCAAAGTTTCAGATTACCCTAAATAGGTGCAAATCTTTTACTGTTTCTTTTCTTTAACAAAAATGAACACCGTTCCAGAAGTGTGTTTCATTTATCAGTCTTTTTGTTCCAAAAAGATGAACAAAGATACACATATTATGGTATTGGATAAAGAAAACGCATAGTTTGTCAAACAACACACCCATTCCAACAAAAGGTAGACTAAGTAGGGTGTGGTTGCTGTGCTAAAATTTTTAATTGACAATACATGTATTAGATATTGAGGATACGTACGTTTGTCAACATATAATCGGTGTACCAATGGGGACTAATTGTGCCACTTTTGGCCGATTTGTTTTGGTATTCGTGTGAAGCCGGGTTCAACTAGGAGCGGTTCAGTAGAAAGAGAAAATTCTGGTAAGATCTTTTAATTTCATTTTCCGTAATCTATGTGGTGTTTCATCTTTGAACATTCCTCGATTTAAGGATTATCTCTTTTCATTTACAAAAATTAACTGGAAATTCAAGAGACCACTGCAACACCAACATCAGCATCTTAACATGAATAAGAAAAAAGACAAAACTAAACAAGGATAGGAACTCGGGATTTGGAACCGGCACTAGTAAAAGACAACGGTAGGGCTTAACCGGTTTATGGATACCCATACCTCCCTTTTATCTGTCCCGTTTCCTCATAGTTGAATAAGCATACAAATAAAATCCAGTACAGGTAGAACACTAACTCCATGACCACAATCCTGAAAGGAGAGACAATGACAATACGTAGTTTTGAAAGATGGTTCAAGCGGTGCTCGCCGCTTCACTGCCGGCTAGTTCAAGGAAACTAGTATCCTTGTAAAACACTATACATAGCACTAAGGAAGAACAATCAAACTCAAAACTTCCAAAAGGTTTGGTAAATAATCATTATATATTCCAATAGACATCAGCAGTATCAGTGAAAGGCTAGTATGTGTGTAAGATTTTTAAGGTCATAAGATCTCAAAGTTAACTTAACGGATGCAAGCAGAGTATCTTTTCGATACCCCTTATTACGTAAAAAATGTAAGTTACTTCGCAGATTTTCTGGATCTTTAATCAGTTTCTTGCATTTTTAACATCATTTCCGTAGGATTAGAAATACCCTTGCGAGAAACGCCGTATTTAGATATCGAATGTTCGTATCTTTTATAAAAAATTTTAGATGTATTCAACAAAGTATGAAATCTGTAACACTGGTGTAAGAGTTTGGCTATGATAGTAAGGTTACGTTAATTGAAATCGTCAAGAGTAGAACAAACGCGTGGGAATAGTTGATAATATACACATCACAGGATGGAGCCAGAGGATTGTCGCCTTCAAGAAAAGTGAAACACATGGAGTCTACATTTCACAACTCATTCGCTACTGTCGTGCATGAAATGTGTACATCGATTTCGTCAACTGAGCAAAATTACTATCACAAAAGCTACTTAGCCAGGGTTTTACTATTGTCAGTCGAAAAGTTTATGGTCGTTTTCATGATTCGATTGATCGTTACAATATAATGCGTCTTTATCACAAATGAAGATGGAACAACGGCAGTAGAATACCGAAGGAACAAGGGAAGCGATGACTACAAAAATCGAAGTCCAAAGACATGGCAAAAACGGTAACGGATAAAAACAAAGACAAAACAAGGACGTGAGACAGCTACAATGCACGGAAATAAAAAGATAACATTAAGAACTAAGGCACTCATAGTGTGAACTCCCATGAAAACCGGGATTGACAATCAGGTGCTCCGGAAGGGTAAGCATGTCCTGCCCCGCTAACGACACCCGTCACACTATCAATGAGGCATATATTTTTTGAAAGATCTGTTTGGTTGCGGATTGGTTAATGCCATTTTCTAACCCTTAGACAAAACCAATTGAAATCCATGGTACATGTTACTTCTCTAACCCTAAAACAGTACCATGGTGAAATTTTGAAAAGCTGTGGTAAATCTTTATAGTATTCAAACAATCACAAGGACAAATCGGTAGCACAAACATCACTGACGAAGACAAAACTAAAATTGTACAGTATGATATACAGGACAACACGAAAATCTTAAGTACTGACAGTGTGAACTCCCATAAAAACCGGGAGTGACATCAGGTGCTCCGGATGGGTAAGCATGTCCTGCTCCGCTAGCGGCACCCGTCACACTATCAGTGAGTCAATCCAGGTTGAGTCAAATCCGATTATGTCAAATCCGTGAAGACGTGAAATCTAGCTGAAAATGTCCGTTTTCATTTGGGACACAGACACGTCATATCTGTCAATGATGTCATGGTGACGGCCATAGAATTTCTGAAGGGATGAAAGTAACAAAGGCTGAACAAATCCCTGACTAAGCAGCTTTTGGGACAGTGTTTTTGCTCTAACTAAAAAGTCACTGTAACGAATCAACTGTGAAATGTACACTCCATAGGCTGGAGGTATATTGCTGCTCAGAAAGGGAAAGTTCACAATTGGGAAGTTAAAATCATCACGTTTGTTACACAGCATAGATTTCAAACGTCCATTTTCGTCAATGTAAATTAAAAGACCTGAATACGAAGCTGAAGTAGATGTATCGGAAATCTTTCAATAGATCCCAAATTATTATTAAATTTGCACATCGAATTTTTGAAATTACACTGGACTTTTCATTTACAATGTAACTAGGTGTCACTAGTTATGCTCTTACTCATGCCTACCCTTCTGGAGCACCTGATGATACTCATGTTTACTGAAGAGTTCACACTGTTACTGCTTAATTTTTGTGGCGTTTATATTATGTTGTACTTGTTTCGTCTTCAAAATCAATATTCTCTGAATGTATGTGATCCTTATGTTTCCATTTATTCTGGATTTATGATTTTTGGTTGTTTCTCCGGTTTTCATTTTGAAATCCATTTGAAGTTTCAAGGTACACAAAAAGTAAAGTCGGTCGGGCGAATGGAGTCGACGAAATATATATATATATATATATATTTGGGAAATATTTATCGTAGTACAATGCTGATATTTGGTAGTAAAAAGACTTTTATGTTCATTTACTCCATATCCTTTCGTAAAATATTTGAATTCCTATCGTTGTTTACGTTTGTCTTTTGTCTAATTTGTGTTTTTCCTGTGTAGTTCCCTAGCAGATTATGGCATGCAATTATAATTTTCAGCCATTGTAGGTGTTTCCTGTTGTCCCTTTCATTTCATTGAATTGCATTTTTTTTCAAGGAGATATATCCTGTTTGAATCTAATTTGTAAATATTCTTGTGTCTGATGCAATTATTCTATTGATGTCGCTTATATTGAATAAAACAAAAAAAGCAAAAAATGTACAATTAAAAAATTCCATTTAACACATATAACGATGATATATTTGAAAAATAAAACTTACTTTCGATATAAATATGTGTGAACAGTAGTCAATCTGTTGTTAGTAGAACATGCAACAATAATAAATTATATTTATAGAGAGTTATTTTAGATAATTTGACATTTTATAAATATGATTAGCGAAATTAAGTGTAAATCGTCAGCAATATTTTTTTGTTATTTGAAAAAGTTTTGTAAATTAAAAGATTTTTTGAAATGTTAATTGCATATTTTTATGTAAATTGCAAATAAATGGTTATTTATCCTGTACTGTGAATAAGAGTCCATTACAACATGTTAAATATGAACATCGATTGATCCATTTTTTACCTCATAAAGGTCAACCCCGACCGACCTCACTCAGTTTGATTTGATGAATATTTTTCATTTCATTTTTGCGTCCAACCTGCCATCTAGATTTAGCATTTCATTTTTGTAAAATCGCATCTTAAACCACAGAATCCATGACAGGAAACTATGTACTGGTCGTTTTTATCAAATCGGAACAAATAATAACATTTGCAAATGAAAACAGCAGCAACAATCAAAATAATAGATCCATAGTACCTGGCAAAATAAGGGTCACATGCAGAGAGACAACATTAATGATGAGGAAACAACGGCAGTAGAATACCGAAGGAACAAAGGAGTGAAATTTACAAAAATCGAAGTCCAAAGAAACGGCCAAACCGAGAACACAGAAAACAATAACGTTAGACACAGAAAACAATGACGATAGACAGATACAAAGCACAGAAATAGAAATTACAACATTCAAAACAAAGGCACTCACAGTGTGAACTCCAGTGAAACTGAGAGTGACATCAGGCGCTCCGGAAGGGTAAGCATGTCCTGCTTAAAGAAAGGAGGAAGAAACAAACAGAACATGATAAAGCCATCAACCAAAGCTGAAAAGCCCTCTAATAACAAAATGTGTGTGATACCCCTGTAGAGCGCATTTTTTAACAAAAAATAATTCCTCTATATCCAAATTTTCGTGTGTTGTACTGAAAACAACAGTGTGGAAAATTATGATGTTTAGACATACGCGTTTGGACGAGATACTGAACTAAATTTTTGGCAAAATACTAGTAAACTTCTGTTTTAATTATATTGAAGTGTTCCAATCACTGGTATTTTGCAACTTTGTCCATAAACTAGCATAACATTCTACGTCATTCCCTCTTCAAAACATCATTACATTATTGAAATATTGAGTAGCTGTTTTGTGAATTATCTGACACGTAGATAGATCTTTTTTTGGAAATAAAATACGGGAGGAAATCGCATTAAATTGTTGCATTCTTACATTGTTTATGCTTGAATTCATTGCGGGACAGGGATACTGACAAATGACTTATAACGTATATCTGTGGTAAAACTCACATTCTAATATGACGTCTCTATACACTTAGTGTCCGAACCCTTTGTAAAATCGCTATATATTCAAGGCTGTTCCAATGTTCATCTTACTTAAACATGCAATTGGAATTAAAACTAAAGGTGCTTATAAACATTTCTACCGTCATTTTTGCATTGTTAATCAGATTTTTAGTCCACATAAAAATATTTGATTCAAAATATTATCAAATTTTCCTACATATTTTCAGTTCTTGTAGCACATTCAGTCGGTAGAACGGCGGTTATTTACCTTACCTTAGAGTGCTTCACTTCAAAAAGTATGCCAAATTTGTCCTTTTAGAATCGAAATGATTCCTGGGAGCTTGAAAATATACTGATTTTACCACGGGTTGGCCCTTTATGTCGATATTTTACCCCTCGCTGTCGCTAAGGAATTTATTTCTTTATTATAAACATCGAAGCAATAATAACAAATCTTTGTTGTCTTCTGGTTTGTAATTATCATGCTAAACAAAACTGTTTCAATGTAGATTTTGCATCAATAATGTATTTAGTTTTCCAACATTTCGATAAGATTGAGAACACTCTCAGCTTTAGCAAGGCGCTGATCAAAGCAATTCAGTTGCAAATGATAGACAACTTAAAAAAATCAAGGAGGAAAAGAATATGAAATATCATAAAGCTGGAAGTCATATCTAAAATGTTGTAATGCCAACCTATCTTCTCCTCGGGTCTTGTTATATGGTGATGAGGAAGTTTAATAGTTAAATTTAATTAAATGTATTGAAAGTATGCAACAACATACTAAATTTACAGTAAGTTCGGTATTTAGTATTTGTTTTCCTGTTTCAAGTTATTTTATGATAGTCAAATGACAATAATTGTTTGTTGTTTTTTTTTTTTTTTTTTTTTTTTTTTTTTTTTTTTTTTTTTGTAAAAGAACGAAAAACAACAAAATACCGAGGTTACTGTTAATTTAGTTCTGCATATGCGCGTTTCGACAACCTATGTCTCATCAGTGCAGATCAAATCAAAACATTTCGAAATCCATGAGCCGAAATATGTGCTAAGGCTGATAGAGAACAAATTTCCAAAAGGATCTAAATAGGAAAGCCCAAATCAGCTAAGGACAGGGCTATGCTAGAGAAGATTCTCCTAGGATTTTAACAAAATTTTCTTAGATTAAGATATTGCAAATTTTTAAATAAAATCGGTTTTTTGGCCAGCATCGAAGTACTGGCTACTGGGTTGGTGAATACCGTCGATGACTAACGGTCCACCAGCAGTGGCATCGGCCCAGTGGTAACAAATAATAAAATACCAAGGTAACTGTTAATTTATGTTCTGCATATGCGCATTTTGGCAGCCATTGTCTCATCAGTGCAGATCAAATCAAAACATTCGGAAATCCATGAACCGAAATACGTATTAAAGGTGATAGAGAACAAATTACCAATAGGATCTAAAGAGGAAAGCCAAAATCAGGTAAGGACAGAGCTATGCAAGAGGAAGATACTCCCTAGGTTTTAACAAAATTTTCTTAAATTTAGATGTTTCAAATTTCTTTTTCATTTAATAAAAGATTATTTTTTTATAATTAAGGTGTTAACAGATTCATTGACATTTGTAAATATATCATCTCCGTATACATCAGTTAAAGTATGTCCTTAGATGTCTTGATATTTTAAGGTTTATCCCTAAACAGTCCCCTGTTGTACTAATTTTCGCATATTTTTAGAGTACAACTTTTTTGAAAAAAGAAAGTTTTAACATTGTGCTTCTTGTGCTTTCGAACAAACAAATATCGTTCTAAAGGGATATCCAGCAAAAATGTGTTTTGAGGGGTTACTGATGTACTTATACATCGCCACAAGAAAGAAAACACCCCAAATGTGAACCCCTAAAAATAGGAGTGTCATCAGGAGCTCATGGGTTAGTATGTCCTGCTATAAATGTATTTTTTTTTTGTAACTTTCTTTTATTTTTTGAAAACATCAGCATAAGTATGAACAAAGAAGATATGTATATATATTATATAACAAGTATAAAGTATAATTAAGTATTTTCTTCCCCAAGTGCAGCAGACACAACTCTCCATTTCTCAATTTTTTGTTTGCTCCCTTTTTGCATTTGAGATCAACCAACTGGACTTTTTTTCAATATTAATTTCTTTTTTTATTATTTCAAACACTCCCTTTAATTTTGGTGTTTCATTCTTTTGTTTACAGGTGAATATGAAAAATTTAACAATTAATAGAATGTTTTCCACAGCCATGTCAAAATGTTCAGAGTCACAACCAAGAATTATCTCTCTTGCATTGTAAGGAAATCTGACACCTTTTGAATTGAAAAAATCACTTAATGAAAGCCAAATATTTTTAACAATGTTGCAGGACCAAAATAGGTGTAGAATAGTTTCCTTTGATTCTTCACAAAATTACAAAGATCTGTTTCTTTTAATTTACACTTATATAGAAAAGAGTTTGTTGCAGTGATTCTATGCAAAAGCTTCAACTGTAACTCTATCAGTTTGTTATTTTTTGTAACGATATGTGGAAGGTTAAAAATATATCCCCAGTCGTCAACAGACATACTGAGGTCAATTTCCCATTTAGTTTTTGCTTTCAAAGGTTCCTCTGCAAAAAAATTTACAAAGAGACTATTAAATAATTTACAACATTTAGGATTACATTTGATTTTACTTAACATTTCATTTTCTATCGTTGTCGGTTTGGTTTCATTTTTAATCCTTTCCTTCCATTCCTTAGGAATTGAATTAATGATCCCATAGCATTCAAGGAAAGAACTCTGTACTTTAAATTTTTGTTTAAACTGATCAAAACTCAAAAATTGACAATTATCATCTACCAAATCATTTGTAAAAAATACATCTTTCTCACACCATCTCTGAATGAAGCACATTTTCTTATTGACTTGAATCTTATTGTTAAACCAGAGTGGTTGACTCAAAACAGGTTGCTCTTGAGTGTGTAACTCATTAAGTTTTAACCAATTTAACAAAATATCTTTCCAAAAAGGATTCAAACTACAGGCAACCTTTTGAATACCAGTTTTATTCAATAAAAAAACCTTCTCACCTCCAAATCTTTCTAATTTATTCAAGATCAAAATTTTCCATGGAGAAAAATTTAATGGATCAAGTAACTTATTGATCCATGACATTTTCAAAGAGTAACAAAATGATTTGACATGAGGAATTTTTAGTCCCCCTTCCTCATATTCATTTATCAGAACATTTCTTTTTATACGATCCGGTTTACCGTTCCAAAAAAAGTTGAAAAAAATTCTTTGTATATCATCAAAAATATAATCCGGTGGATTTGGTAGTACTGTGAGAAGTTGGATCAAAATTGGTAATGCCAGAGTTTTAATTACTGTTATTTTACCCAGAAATGTTAGTTCTGGATGAATCCAATTGTTCAACAGTTTTTTAATTGACTCAATTTTATCTACAAAATTTCCAAATGTCTTGTCTTTTTTTGTTAAGTCATACTTAATTCCCAAAAGTTTAAATTTTCCTGTATGATTCCAGTATAGTTTTTTATCTGGGAACAAAATATCTGTACTACCAAATTTTGAGCGTTTTATCCAAATTCACTCTCAATCCAGCACATTGAGAGAATTTATCTAAGACAAACAAGGTTTGATTTAATGAATTCGGATCATCATCTAATGTCAATGATGAATCATGCTATAAATGTAACACCAGTCACATTTGAGTCAAATGTCCGGTGTAGTGCCAAATTCAGTATGTGTCAATCCAGTAATTCTAGATGTGGGTATATTACAACCTTAGAAATAGGTAGTTCACAATTGGAAAGTCAAAAGCATCGTGTTTGTCATAAAGTTTGGATTTTAAGTGTCCCGAGTTGTTAATATAAATGTTAAGGTGAAGGTAGAATGCTGATGTTGGTGTATCAGTGTTCCCTTTAAATACAAGTTTAGTTGGGTGGATGAGTCGAAGAGAGTCCTTAAATTGAGAATTTCAACATGTGTACAGCATAACGAAATTTAATGTTCATTATGCAACTTCGGTATTTAAGTATTTTAAAAACATTCGGCCGATGCAACTGCTAATAGACCAGAGGTCCCCGAGGGTATTCAGCAGCTCAATAGTAAAAATTGTGCGACATGAACAATTTACCTTGTGTTTAATAAAAAATTACTGATAATCGAAATTATAATCTTTTCTGACTATTTTTTGGATTATTACTTTAAATATTATTTGATTCCAATGCTGCTGATGAAACTCCTTGAAACACGTGTACAGCATAACAAAATTTTACTGTTCATGATGCAACTTTGGTATTTTGGTATTTTTTAACTCCTTAAAAATACGACGCTTTATTTCGTGTATGGCACACGATGGATGTTTTTGGTACTAGATTCGTCCTCCTTTTTCGAAATATTTTTGGAAAGAGTGCTTCTTTTTTACTACTTTTGGATTATGGAATGTCGTCGTCAAGAAAAGTGAAACACATGGAGTCTACATTTCACAACACATTCGCTTCTGTCATGCATGAAATGTGTATACAATTTCGTCAATAGAGCAAAATTACTATCACAAAAGCTAGTTAGCCAGGGTTTTACTATTGTCAGTCGAAAAGTTTATGGTCGATTTCATGATTCGACTGATCGTTACAATGTGTCTTTATCACAAATAAAGATGGAAATCCTTAAATAGATCCCGAATTATTATTAAATTTGCACATCGATTTTTTGAAATTACAGCGGACTTTTCATTTACAATGTAACTAGGTGTCACTAGTTATGCACTTACTCATGCCTACCCTTCTGGAACACCTGATGACACTCATGTTTACGGAAGAGTTCACACTGT
>MJUU01059095.1:25522-36780 GCA_002080025.1 Modiolus philippinarum | reverse complement strand
TTGTAAAAGAACGAAAAACAACAAAATACCGAGGTTACTGTTAATTTAGTTCTGCATATGCGCGTTTCGACAACCTATGTCTCATCAGTGCAGATCAAATCAAAACATTTCGAAATCCATGAGCCGAAATATGTGCTAAGGCTAGTTAGGAACACATTTCCAAAAGGATCTAAATAGGAAAGCCCAAATCAGCTAAGGACAGGGCTATGCTAGAGAAGATTCTCCTAGGGTTTTACAAAATTTTCTTAGATTAAGATATTGCAAATTTTAAAATAAAATCGGTTCTTTGGCCAGCATCGAAGTACTGGCTACTGGGTTGGTAAATACCGTCGATGACTAACGGTCCACCAGCAGTGGAATCGGCCCAGTGGTAACAAATAATAAAATACAAAGGTAACTGTTAATTTATGTTCTGCATATGCGCATTTCGGCAGCCATTGTCTCATCAGTGCAGATCAAATCAAAACATTCGGAAATCCATGAACCGAAATACGTATTAAAGCTGATAGAGAACAAATTACCAATAGGATCTAAAGAGGAAAGCCAAAATCAGGTAATGACAGAGCTATGCAAGAGGAAGATACTCCTTGGGTTTTAACAAAATTTTCTTAAATTGAGATGTTGCAAATTTCTAAAATTTTCATTTAATAAAAGATTATTTTTTTTTATAATTAAGGTGTTAACAGATTCATTGACATTTGTAAATATATCATCTCCGTATACATCAGTTTTAGTCTGTCCTTAGATGTCTTGATATTTTAGGGTATCCCTAAACAGTCCCTGTTGTACTAATTTTCGCATATTTTTAGAGTAAAACTTTTTTGAAAAAAGAAAGTTTTAACATTGTGCTTCTGGTTCGCACAAACAAATATCGTTCTAAAGGGATATCCTCCAGCAAAAATGTGTTTTTAGGGGTCTGACTGATGTACTTATACATCGCCACAAGAAATAAAACACCCCAAATAGGAACCCCTAAAAACAGGAGTGTCATCAGGAGCTCATGGGTTAGTATTTCCTGCTATAAATGTAACACCAGTCACATTTGAGTCAAATGTCCGGTGTAGTGCCAAATTCAGTATGTGTCAATCCAGTTATAACTCTAGATGTGGGTATATTACAACCTTAAAAATAGGTAGTTCACAATTGGAAAGTCAAAAGCTTCACGTTTGTCATAAAGTTTGGATTTTAAGTGTCCCGAGTTGTCAATATAAATGTTAAGGTAGAATGCTGATGTTGGTGTATCGGTGTTCCCTTTAATTACAAGTTTAGTTGGGTGGATGAGTCGAAGAGAGTCCTTAAATTGAGAATTTCAACATGTGTACAGCATAACGAAATTTAATGTTTATTATGCAACTTCGGTATTTAAGTATTTTAAAAACATTCGGCCGATGCAACTGCTTATAGACCAGAGGTCCCCGAGGGTATTCAGCAGCTCAATAGTAAAAATTGTGCGACATGAACAATTTACCTTGTGTTTAATAAAAATTTACTGATAATCGAAATTATAATCTTTTCTGACTATTTTTTGGATTATTACTTTCAATATTATTTGATTCCAATGCTGCAGTTAAAACTCCTTAAAACACGTGTACAGCATAACAAAATTTTACTGTTCATGATGCAACTTTGGGATTTTGGTATTTTTTAACTCCTTAAAAATAGGAGGCTTTATTTCGTGTATGGCACACAATGGATGTTTTTGGTACTAGATTTGGCCTCCTTTTTCGAGATATTTTTGGAAAGAGTACTTCTTTTTTACTACTTTTGGATTATGGGTTTCCATATTATTCGAGTTTAATGCTGCTAATGAGAGTAAACCCTTTGAAACACGTGTACAGCATTACAAAATTTACTGTTTACTCTGTACCTTCGGTATTTTAGTATTTAGTGAGGGGATAAAACATCATTATATGCAACGAAAATTGAAATTGAATAGGTCTAGCTTACAGCCTATAATCCAATTTTTCTCATTGTTATTGTGTTCATTTTATCTTTTCAAATCAGACTTGTTATGACTTAGGTGATAAAAAAAACTTTAAATTAAAGTGAAAAATGACCATGTCATCAAGCCGTTACAAAGTTAAAATTAAATGAATTTGAATTAATGTTTCTGATCTTGAACAATTTCTATAATAGAGTATTTCCTCAGTTACAATTTGTATCTCTGTTAAAGTTTGTCAGGACCATTCCAGTTTACAATTTGTCTGGTAGTTTAGCACCTACGTTGTACCTACTTTATCTATTTGACCTTTGGGTTTCCTCTCTATCGAACAGATCTTTCAAAAACATATGTTCCTAACTGACCATGTGACAGAGCAGGACATGCTACCCTACCGGAGCACCTGATGTCACTCTCAGTCACTCTCAGTACCATGGGAGTTCACGCTGTGGGTGCTTTGTGTGTGTGTGTGTGTGTGTGTGTGTGTGTGCTTGGTAGCTGTCTAACGTCGTTATTATCTGTGTTTTCGTTTTCTTTTTCGTGTCTTTGTACTTCGATTTTTGTAAACACCACTCCTTTGTTGCTTCGGTATTCTACTGCCGTTGTTTGACAATTCTGTTTTGTAATTTTGTTTTTATCCCCATTTGGCAAATCAATAATTGGGATCATTGTGATGTAAAAAATACGCCAATGTTAGAAATGATATTATATTGTTCACAAATTTTATTAGTTAACCCAAAAGGTTCGCACAGAAATAATTTGGCTATATGTTTTTGAACTTCAATATAAAAAATTTATCTGTTGTCCATGTTGCTAAGCCATGATCTCACGATGGGATATTTGCTTTTCATCCATAGTATATTTCCTTTTATCACCTCCTTTGCTTGCTGAAACTTTTCATCGTTTAGGTCAGGATGACTTGACTTAAAGTTAAGCACCTAAATATAAATAAAATTTACAATATCATATTAAAACTATCGATATCAAACATACAATCCATACAGTTCCAGTATAACAAAATACCAGAATAAAATGAGTATGTTTAACCTGGTTTGATATTTTTTTTTAATCATAAGAATGATGTGCTGGGTTTCAGTTGCTTGAATTTGTATAGTTCCCCCAACAGGCATCTTCCACGTATATATACGGAAGACAATCTTAATTTCCATATCAAAAAAGTTTATTGGCATGCTAACTAAACTTTATTCCCTCTGACCATATATAGCTAACTTGATACAGGTATATAATCCACAAATGTTTTTCTTTGTGTAGAAATCTAAAGTAGTTGTGAATAATTTATTCTTTGTTGTATCAATTAAGGTGAGATTTTGCTGTAAGTCGGCTCAATTGAAGAACCGATCCTACAAACCCGAAATATGTAATAAAAAGTATGGGTCACCATGCTTGTTTCTTCTCGAATTGAGGTCAAAGTTTGCTCATTTTAGCAACTTTTCACCTGAATTTTCAAAGAATGCACCGAAAAATATGGAGAGGCAATTTTTAGCTTAATAGAAATGAACCTTTTATCCATGAGAATTCTATGGATTTTTGTAAATAATAGTTTATGATTTGATCTAATGATTACGATGAAACAATGTATATGCCACCATGCTTGTAAAAGAGATATAATACGAAGTGTCTGGATTAAACGTTATTTACGGGAAAAGGGAAGTAATTGGCGGCAAATTGGACAAAATATGACGTTTCGCATCTGTCAGTCAATAATGACGTCACAAAGGGATAGCTGTCGAATTACTGTTCCGGCCCAAAAATCAAACCTAACCCGTATCCGACTCTTAATTTTTCAAATGCGCAATTGAATTGCGCAGCGCAGCAGTGTCTATCTACCTTAAAGCACTGATCTAACGAGATCAAACAACAAACAATATTTTTTTTCATAGTTGTCCCCTTGAATATCTAAAAAGTAAAACAGTTGAAATACTATCCAATAAAATTAAACAAATAAAAGTATAAATCATTTTTCTACTGAAATAGGATTAAAATATATGAAAACACATGTCATTTAATACAGTAAATATTCCAAATGAACGAGAAATTAATTAACGAGATTGCATATTTCAGCAAACGTTTTAGACAATTCAATTGTTTTAAAAATGTTTAGTCTGGGGGTTGATTTTCCATAAAGTAAAAATGTCATTATCTATATAACTTGTTCACTTTAGTTCAGAAAGAGCCCAACATGTGGTAAAATAGGAAAAAATTTAACTTGAGTTCTGCATTACGAAAAGGGCTAAAGCCAAAAGAAACATAAACAACATTTAATTTCATTTTAAGATATAAAGATATAAAGACGATGTATTTTCTCTTAATAACCCACATCTTAAGGAATATTAACATGGGATATTCCCAGTGAACTTAAAATTAAAGAGGAAACCGGTACACCCAATTCTGCTTCATACCTCGACCTTTTGTTATACATTTCGAACACAGGCGTCTGAAATCTATGTTATGTGATGATTTTGACTTCCCAATTGTTAACTTTCCTTTCTACAGGAGCAATATACCTACCTCCTCGACATATGGAGTATATATTTCACAATTAATTCGTTACTGTAGAGCTTGTTGTTCATACAGTGACTTTGTGGAAAGAGCGAAAGCACTATCACAAAATATATTATGAAATTGCGGTGTCACAAATGAAAACGGACATTTTCTGCTAGATTTACGTCTTCCCGGATTTGACATTACCTATTGTAACTTAACCCTGGATTGACTCACTGACCGTCGGATGGGTGCTGTATAAAGAATAAGACATATTTACCCTTCTCAAGCACCTTTGTTCACTCTGTTTTTAAAGTTCACACTGTTAGTGCTTTAGCTTTTAGTGCTGTGGTAGTCTTAATTTATTTTGTTGGTGTTTGTTGTCTTCCGTCTTCTGGTGTTTTCGCTTTTGACTTGTCTCTGCACTTATGTAATTGTGTGCTTTCTTCATTCGGTTGTTTTTATGACTTCTTACTGAGCAGAAAAATCATACAGTTTAAAGAGTTAATTCAGCAAAATTATCCTAAGAGCAAAGGCAAATAACAAATTCCGAAGTTAATGTGAATTTAGTTCTGCATATCAGCATTTCGACAACTTATGTCTCTTCAGTGCAGATCAAATCAAAACATTTGGAAATCCATGAACCGACATATGAGTAAAAACTGAAAGAGAAGAGTTACCAATAGGATACATATGAGTAAAAACTGAAAGAGAAGAGTTACCAATAGGATCTTAATAGGAAAGGCAAAATCAGTTAAGGAAAGAGCTAGAGGGAGATACGCATGAATAATATACATCCCCTTAGAATGTTCGGTAGCTTGTGACAACCTTTTACTGTAATAAGTATTATAAATACATACCGATTGAAGATCCAGATCTGTGGCAAAATATCTTGTTATATCTTTTAGAATGCTGTGGGACACGCCATTTCTAGAGCAAAAAAATAGCAAATAAATGAAATCTTTCACATTACTGATGAACATCATCATTCTACGGTGGTATGCAAAATTAAAATACTACATGATAGACTTGACAGTGCTAGGGGTCGTCTTGAACTTATTATGAGGTATGAGCAAAGCGCATTGTAAAAGGCCTCATGACGACTTCAAGATGAAAAACAACAATAAAAGCGTTGTTGCTTTGGTTGGTTCTACCATGTATTTGTAGGGATTTCATGTCTCATTTGCATTTACCTCATATCATTTCATTGTTTATATACGTAAAATGATATATTCCATTCTAAAATTTCCATTTGATTCCAGATGTAAAAAAAATCACAAAAAACAATCAAGTCAATCAAGTTCTTAAATAGCTGGTGCACAATGGCAATATATACTGAACATTCTGTGAAAGTTTCATTGAATTTCTCCAAGTGGTCTAGGAGGAGTTGACACCATAAAGTATGTACCCTATGGCGGACGGAATAACGAACGGAAGGACGAACGGACGAACTGACACCATGATCATTATATACCGGGATGTAATTATCAATTCTCCTAACATGGACAATAATATTCAAACTTCTCCTGCTCATGGATTGTAGGTTTTACAGATGATTCGTTACTCGACAGCTAGTACAAATTGTACACACTTTCGCATTAGACGTAGTTATCTTTGTGGTCGCTTTATTAAAAAAAATACCCGGGTTGCAAAATAAACACTCTCAAAATTTCACTACTTTCGCGAACGAGTTGTTGGTAAGTTGTTGACAAGTTAGACGAACGTCGATGGTATGTTTTCCACACGTTGTGTGCAATATGTAGTAGTTTCTTGAACGTTGTTATGAACGTGTAAAGAACGCAAACCGAATGTCCTTGTAACTAAAGAGGAACGAATTAGCCAATGTGTTATTATAAAAATAATGCACAGAAATATATATCGCTGCTTTATTGGTTTTCTTTGTTTTTATTGTTTTCTTTTTCTTTATAAATTTTTGATTTTTTTACACGTATTCCTCCTCCAATTTTGTAAAAAAATTTTCGGTAGCATTACCTTTTAAAATGACTTTCAAACTGTTAAATGACAAAATATCGAAGTTCTGACAAAATATCTCCATAACGCTATGCAGACGTACTATGTATGCTAGACGACCGTTATAGATGCGTTTGATATACGTCAGGTTCGCTAGTGAAACGCCTTTATGGCCTTGTCACACTATAACGCACAGCGCCAACGTCGCCGACGTGTGAAAAAATTTTCGTACACTCTCTTGTGTGTTGTATAAGTTAGAGGCAGGTTCTTAACACGTACCAAACACGTCCACGCACGTTGGTGTGCGTTGATGAACGTTGGGTGTGTCAGAAAATTTTGAACATGCTCAAAATTTCACGACGTTCGCCAACGTGTTGTTGATAAGTTATGCACAGGTTAGACGAACGCTAGAGGTACGTTATGCACGCAATATGTACGATATGTAGTAGTTTATCGAACGTTTTTTAAAGTGTAAGGAACGCAAACCGACGTCCTTGTAACTAAGGAATAACGTATTATTCAATAATTTATTATAAAAATAATGTTTAAAGAGCAAGACCAAAGGAAGGTTAATAGCTGCTTTATTTCATTATTAGACAGACATATTTTTTTTTAAATAAATTTTGCGATTTTTGGACGACTATCCCTCCTGCAAATCCGTCGTATTTTTCTGTGGCATTTCTATCCATTTTTACCTTTGCAAATGACATAGGGTGAATAGCTTCCAACTGATCTGACAACAGAGCGTCATAACGCTATACAGACGTTCTTAGAATTGCTGGAGATCGCTGTGGATGCGTTTGGTATACGTCAAGTATGCTAGTAAAACGCCTTTGGAACGTCTTCAAAAGCTGTTACAAGTTTTGTGAGCGTTGCAGACAGAGTTATGGGAAAGTTTTCTGTGCGTCGTAGGTCGTAAGCCTGACGTTAAGAATACGTCCAACAAGAGAATTTCTTCAATTTCTTCGGCGTGTGCCAACATTCTTACAAAAATTCACGAACGTCGGCACACGTTGGCTAGAACTTTATAGTGTGACAGGGCCTTCAAATAGTCTGCATACGCTGTTACATGTTTTGTGAGCTTTGCAGACAAATTACAGGTAAAGTTTTTCGTGCGTCGTTATTCTGACGTTATGAATGCGTACAAGAGAATTTCTTCAGAGTGGCAACGTTCTTAAACAAATTGCGAATGTCGGCAAACGTTAGCTAGAACATTATAGTATGACAGGGCCTTTACGTAAACAGCGATGGAAGACTACATCTACTTCCAATATATTAATTTAATATCAAATTCCTAATTTCCAAGATTTTTTTCAATATGTAAATATTATAATCAAATTCTATTTTTCTTTTTTCCGAAGGAATTTCACAACCCTGTCAATAGCTGATTCTAGCTTTCACTTTGATGTATTTTGGTTATTTTTTCTCTATCGAAATTACAAATGTTCCGGTTAAGGTCTTCTGAATGTTCCGATTAGATCTGCACTTAACTATGATATAAGTTTTAAAAATGATAATATGCAGAAACTAACTCTACAGTAACTTTGGTATGTTTTGATATCAATAACAAATTAAATAATCAACTTCGAAATTACAACACAGTTTTCTTGAAAAATACTGTCTATATCTAACGGTAGATTTCTGTCATTTTTTTCAGTTTTATTAGTGAAAATAGAGACGCATGTCTGTGGAAAGTGCAGATTTTTTATTTAATGAGAGTGGAGGTTAAAATTACAACAAAACTCACTTGTTCACTAGAGTTTCCCAGTTAGTTCTCACAAAGTCCCATGCTAATAATTGTCCTGTAGGATTGTGGGATATCAATTTGATTATTTCTCTGATATCTTGTGTTCGTACTTCTTCTGGTAATAACGTATATGTCAGAAACCTATAAATTAAAACCAAACAATTACTTTATTGTATGTATCTTTTAAGTCGAATATTTATATTTCTATCGTACATTATCATCCTTCCCCATGGTTATATCAGCCTGCAGAGCCTTTCCGCAAAACCCGTATCTGGTTGACCCGGATATATCAGAGGTTAACCTGGATATATCAAGCGATTCTCCCAAAGTTTCAAAGGCAATAAATTTTATTCAAGTTTTCACACGAAATCAAATAGATAATATTAATCATCTATTGCATTTGTTCTTTCCGATTATGTATTCAAGATAGAATCATGATTACACAAACAGATAAACTAAACGTCAGAAAAATTGTAGAAACTGGGTCGTTGATATATCCTGCAGAGTTACAGTATGAATGACGTCTTCACATTATGACGTCACAAAAGCTCCAAGAAACGATAGAATATCGTAACAACCAAAGGTTGCTGCAACATTCAAAATCTACATTGTTTCGAGTAGTTTGGTCAAAATATTCATCCATATACAAAACTTTTGCTGATAAAATGATAAAAAAAACTACAAAACATGTTTTTGAAGCTGAGAATTGCTTAAAAGGCGAGATTGATATATTTGTCGAATTTCCCGCACAATTTCGGGAGAATTTGAAACCTCAGTTCCATTAATATAAATATAAAATGCAAAATAAAGGACGATAAACAAGTTATCGGACTTTTCACAGCTGATGTACTGTAAACTATCATCCCGCTCGCCAGAATATGAAGCTTGGGGCTCGTTCGCTACGCTCACTCACCCCTGTACTACATATTCTGGCTCATGAGTAGATATTTTACGATACATAGCTGTCAAGAGCCCGATAACATATACATATTATACAATTAAGGCCCTTATTTTACATTAATGCTGATTTCATTTTTACCATTTCAATCACATAAAGTTGATACATCAGCTAATTATTCAAGGAGTAACCTCACATCAGCAGCATTAAAATCAAATAATATGGAAAGCCATAATCCAAAAGAAGTCCAAAAAGAAGCACTCATTTCCAAAAATATCGGATGATTTTTCTTACGGTTGACTTAAAAATACAACTTTGATATATGTTTTAGATTATATACTTTGCCTTGGGGAAAATGGGATTGTCGAGGGTTATTAGAGATTGTCTTTTGTGATCACCCTGTCACATGATTTCTGTAAAAACATCGCGATTTTTCTGGCAACGTGGTTTATTTGATCTAATCAAAGTTTGTCGAATATATTGAAACTTAAGAATTTACAATACTGGTCCACTGTTAAGGGAAACATCCAGATTTGCCAATTTTGTTTCTCAAGGGCTTTATTTAAAACAAATCACTTAAATGGGCCTTAAAAGATCGTTATATTGATTGGAAATCGTCAATTCCACTGCCAGATTTCTTGTCATACTGATTTTTTACATTAATGGTTTTTACTTGATTTACACCATTTCAATAAAAAAAAACTATACCATTAGTAAAGTATTTTTTGGATGCCAGCTTTGTCATTTCTTGCGGTTGACATTAAATAATACATATATCAGCCGTTTGTTTGACCAACACGACTGATATAGGTTATCTCTCTTACTGCAGTAAAAAGGGGAAATCTGGGTTGACATTTACCTCCTGCAAATGTCATCCTGTCTCATGGTTTCTATAAAAGCATTGCAATTGTTTTATTGTGTGGTTTGTTTGAACCTATCAAATTTTGTCAAATATATTTAAATATAAAAATGAATTGTGCATGTCCCCTAGCACCCATTTGTCTGGAATTTAATGCCATTGTCAATCTATGCAACACCAATTATTTTAAGTCTGCATGAAAATGTAACTCATAATTTCATTTGCGCCTGATTAACTATGTGTAAATGACTCGAAAGTACTATTATTGAAGGCATTGTCCATTGATTCCAAAATAACAAGGAACTACGTGTAGCCTATGTCGATCTGAACATGTAATTGTTTTTCTCTTCTTATTTGTTTAGAAAAAAAACAGAAGTTCATATATTCATGAAAGAGTGAAAGATCTGAAAAAGTTTTCAAAACGGAAAGTTCTCCCCCGATGAAGGGGAAATATCTAGCATTAAAGGACATCAATTTCAAAAAGGTCATACTTAAAAGTTTTGAAACATGTTTGATATCCCGATAAATGTTGTACATAAGTTTATCTATTTCTTCATTACCTGTATATTTTTTTGTAAAATATTGATTTTTTTAATAAAATACATTAGAATTAGAGATAACACAAAAATCATTAATCTTATTTATGCAGAGATTTACAATGAAACTTAATAGTGATTATTTTCATATCAATGCGTCAGTCGTATATTTGACAAAAACATTTACTTTTATTTAGTGAGACCTTTTCTAGAGTGAAAATATACATATTACTTTCTTTCGCTAGTGGCGAAAGTTATTTAACTGGGAAAACTCGAAAAATCACAGCTATCGAAATACTAATTGGTACCTGCTTTAATAAATACTAAAAGCATGTTGCATAACATTTTTTTTCTTGACTATACAACAACTAGTATTTTAGCCTTCTGCTATGAAAAGGGACATTTGCAGGTCGAGTGGGTTATTTGTATGTTGATGTAAGCTTATTTTGTTTAATGAAAATGCAAATGAAAATACAAACATTTGAACAAAAGGAGAAAAAAGGTGTTATTTATGTGTTCGATTTGTGACAGAGTTCTTATTCAGTTACAAGCACCTGATGATACCTCAGTTTTTATAGGGGTTAAAACTGCTAGTGCTTTAGTTTTGTGGCGTTTTTGTTTATTTTTGTTTGTTTGTTATGCCTTTGTCATACTGTCTCAACTCGTGTTGCTGTGAATTGCCGTGATTTTGGATTTATGATTTTAGAATTTCTCCTTTCCTCGTTCTTGCTTCCGTATTCGTTTGCCGATGTATTACACAATAAGGGACCGCTTTGATGTTTTTATAAACTTTTGAACACTTTATT